>JAJEJH010000047.1:318336-463540 GCA_026122585.1 Anacardium occidentale
TTGGAACGGCCACCTGGTTCTATTTGCTGCGGCCACCGTCGCCGGCACGGCGGTGGTGGCTGGTTTTTATTTTTTAAAATTTAAATTTTTTTATAATTTTTAAATTTTTTTATAAATTTTAATATATTTTTATATATATTTAAATATTATTTTATATTTTTATAAATTTTAATTTTAAAATGACTAATATATCCCTTGACTTACTGTTGACTGTTAGAGTTAACAGTCAATTGGTGGGACTTGGGGCTTTTAAACTTAAGCGGGTGGGAATTTGTCCCCGCCTCAAAATATGGGTGGGAAAATGTCCTTTGGCCACAATATTATTCATACTATTAATAATTATTTTACTAAATTGTATACTAATTCTAATAAGTTTATGTTAAATATTAAGAATTTGAATTATACTTAAATCAATTAGATGTAGATTGAATTTATTAATAACAATAAAATATATCGTAACATTTTAAAGCTAAATGTTCACAAAGTATGAGAATAAATTATAAATCAATATATTTGGTTAGTGCAAAATTGTTAGGGATTTTAGGAGCGTGGTTTGGTTGATTGGATAAAAAGGTGTAATGGAGTCAAACCAAGTCTTGACTGGCTCGCAGCTCAAGCTCAAATAATTTTTAAATTATTATATTTTAATTATTTAATTTATATATTTGTTATATATTCATTATACAACAAAAATTTTTAAATATAAAAATAAGATTTAAAACAAATTAAATATATTATTATTATATATAAATTGAGTCATAAATCTGCAGTTGGTCAAATTAATTATCCTCAAATTTAAACTTGATTTTAAATTTAAGTTAATATTAATATATTATAAGAATAGGTAAAACCAAATTTTTTTTTTTAAACTTAAAATTTTTTATTTATATTAATTGATCAATTTTAATTGATTTAGTAAAATAATTTTAAGAATAATAAGATTTATAATTATAAATTAGATAAATAAAAAATTATTAATTTTATTATAATTTAAATTTTTATCATTTTAGGTAACTTCTATCGTTATTACTGTACCAGACGGACCGAGTCCATGTAGAAAGACTAAAACACTTTTAGCTGGTTGGCAATCCTGGCACCGAGTAGGATGTCTTCATGCTCCTTTATCCTTTTGCTACGTGCTTTGGAAACCGTTTTTTTTTTTCTTTTAATTTTGGTAACCACGTTAACCATGTGATGTTTGTTTGTTATGTGCAGGCTCGATGCTCGTGACTGTCTTTGTAAGACACGTTAAAAATGCTTCCGGAAGATAAAACTACTACAAGGCCAGTGGGGGTATAGGACTGGGGATAGATACAAATTAATTTGAGTGCAAATTCAATTTAATTTGAGTTTGGTGTAGTTTTATAAAAAATAAATTTAAATTTAATTCGTTTAAGATAAATCAAATTTAAATTTAATTATATTTAATTTGTTAAACACGTCAAATATATATTGTAATACATTATTCTTGTCAAATATGAATCAAAATTCTTGCGAGCCAACTTTATCCGAGACTACTTGCTAAACAAAACTCAAAAAATCTAAATTTGAGCTCACTCTAGTCAAACTTATTTTGGATGCATTTTAATTAAATTCAATTTTAAATTGGTCTAGTTCAAATTCAACCTTATGGATGATCCCAACAAAATGTTAGAATATTGTTGTTATAAAGCGGGGAGAATTATGTGCTTTTGATTTGATTGGAATTGATTTTGTTTTTTTGATAATGATCATAAATAAGATAAATATATCGAAAAAACTATGAAAAACTATTTTAATTATAAAATAATTATTTTTTTTATTCTTTCAATAAAAAGTTTTCAGTTTATATTATGATATAAATAGAGATGCAAATGATGTTGTTGGTTGTTTTTCACAATTGTATAACTAGTTGTTATATATTTATTAATCATTTTTTTTATTTATGATTCAATAAATTTGATCAATGAGGAGTTTAACTATACAGAACATATAAATTATCATTACAATTAAGGGTATTAAGATAATTATATTTTGTGCATGTATGTTTGAGTTATGTTCCATTAATAATATCTAATTTAGATGAAAAATGTAATTTAAATGTTCAATAGATAAAAAAACATAATTTAAGTTAAAATTATAATGATTCAGATAATTAATTTTAAGTTAGTTTAATTGAATTTAAAATTAAATTAAATTTAAATTTTAATCTATAAATTAACTATTTTAAATTTAAATTGATATCAAATTAGAATTTGCACGAATTTGTCAGGACCGAATTCACCTCTCTAAGTGGGGTCCCGTGTCTTTAGGAGTGGACCAATGGGTTGGTGGGCTGGTGGGCGAAGGGGGGCATGCAT
The DNA here is from genome assembly GCA_026122585.1 of Anacardium occidentale. Taxonomy (NCBI): domain Eukaryota; kingdom Viridiplantae; phylum Streptophyta; class Magnoliopsida; order Sapindales; family Anacardiaceae; genus Anacardium; species Anacardium occidentale. Next base: position 320,676 of record JAJEJH010000047.1, read on the forward strand.
GTGCTGGCTCTTGTTGCTTCTGATTTGAATAATGGTGTCACGCATGTCAAGTCCAGTATCTGTTTCCACTATGTCATTTTGCTGGAGGGTTCTGATTCCGTCTCAGTTATCCCATCTAAGCTAGCCCATCCTGACACAATTATTGAGCTAACGTCATTAAGGCTGCAATGGGGCCGAGCTGATATTTTCTTCGCTTGAGATGGATTCCATTGTATTTAGGTCGAACCGCTAATTCCCACGGAAGGTTCCGTTAAATGTCAAAATCCGTCTTAAAATTTTTGAAAAGGTAAATATCTTTTTTTTTTTTAAATAATTTATAATAAAAATTAAAATATTTTTATAAAATAATATTAAAATAAAATTTAATATAAATAATATTAAAATAATTATAAAATTTAACAATTAATTAAAATTGTATAAAATAAAAAATTAAATAATCAATTATCACTATTAGTAATGGTGGTTTTTTAAATTTATTTTAATTATTTTAATATTATTTTATATTTTAAATATATTAGGGCATAACAAACATTTTTATTTTTTCTTAGAGATAGTCATTTTTTGATTGAGTTATTAATATATTGTTGATAGAAAGTAAAAATGTAGAAAAGGAAGTCAGGTAAACAAAAAAATACCTCTTTGAACCAAACCAATCAAAACAAAAATTCCTCTATTCACTTGTGAGAATATAAGAAATCATATTTTCATACAATATTTTAATTGAATTCTATATAATGATCAATAAATTGAGATTAATTTGATAACTACACATGTCAAAACCTTAATACTAAAACAAAATAAGAATCGAATTTATTCTCTGGGGATTTGGACTGGAATTGACAAACAACTAATATCAATATTAGTGTTTATTAGTACTGAATAGAAATTGAAATGGGGCGTGGCCAAGTGGTAAGGCAACGGGTTTTATTTTTTGAATTATTTTTTATTGAAAAAAATACAAATATCTCTTTAATCGGTTAAATTTAATGATTTACTATTAAATTTAATTGTTAACTATAGTCAAATGTTGGATATTTGACCTTTTAAATGTTTTTTGTGACACTTTGTTATATAAGGAAACCCTGGGCAAGAATAAGTGGTTTGGCCTTGTATTTAGATAAAACTCAACCTTGTGGATTTGGGAAAGAAATTCTTGATTGTTAAACTTAAAATATGAATAATTAACTTGAGTGTTACTTTAGAAATTATATTAAATTTTGGCCAAACGACTTATTTCCACCTAAGGTTTTATTAACTAACAAATTTCTATTCAAAAATTTTTAAAAAGTCAAATACTCATTTATTGATCAAAGTCAACTATTAAATTTAACTGGTCAAATGAATAATTTTGTCTTTTTGAATAAAAATTAAAAAATAATAAAATTATTTTTATAAAAATAATTAAAATATAAAATAATATTACAAATTAATAAAAACTAATAAATTAAAAAAACCTATTCAAGTGACTGAAAACGATCATTTGACTTCATTGATAACTAGATCTAACAATCTCAATGATAGAGACTACCAGATTTAACTACCAAAAATCTGGTATAAGCAATTATATCTGGTTGTTTCTACCATCGAAAATGACAAAAAATGATCGGTTTCAAGTTTATCAGTCATTTTTGGTCTTCTTCGATAGTGAAAGTGGTCAGATTAGATTATCTCTACTAAATCTTTGACAGTTAGATTTGATCACTAATGGAATTAGGTAACTATTTCGACCTCTTCGATAAGTTAATAACAATCACCGTCATTGGCAATAGTGATTGTTTTTTTTTTTATATTTTACAAATTGTTAATTAATTTGTAATTTTTATAATTACTTTAATATTATTTTATATTAAAATTTATAAATGGTATTTTGGTTTTTTATTAAAAAGTGTTAAAAAACTTAAAAGAAATGTGAGTATTTAGGTTATTAAATATTTTTGAATGAGACTTTGTTATTTAAAGTTGTTATATTTATTAAATATTTTTAAACAGTAAAATTATATAAGTATAAATATAAAATTTTAAATTTTTTGAGTCCAATTCATATTATACTCATGTCAAATTATGAGCTCATAAGATCATTGACCCAAACTTGTTTGAGCTCAACTTAACATATATTGAAGTTCTAATTATCTTCGCTTAGACCATATGGTTTAAACATATTATGAAGACAATATTTTGTTTTTTTGTAATTAATAATGAAACGCTGGGTTTATGAAGACAATATTATTATAATAAATTTTAAACTAGAATTATTATTATGTATTAATATTTATAATAGACAATTATTTTACCCAAACCATCTTTCATGTTGCTTAAGTGTTAATATTAATATATAAATTAATATTTATTGTTAGTGCACGTAATTTTATTTATATTCATTTGAATTATGAATACTATTTATAATTGAATTCAATTTAAACTGAATCTAAACAAGATCTAATTTAAGATTGATTTAAATCCATAAAAACTAGTTTTAGATCGACAAGTTGACACTCAAACTTAGCTCGAAAATAATTTAACTTTAGATTTATATATATATGTCAATTTAAACTTGACTAATTTTATAAAAACGAACCTACTTATTAGTTTAAACTCGACTTATTTAATTTTACACTTAAATTTGAATTCGAGCAACTCATATTAAATATAACCCTAATACTACTTTGTACTAATACAATATGAGAATAATGTTATTTGATATTATTAAACTAGTGTAATATTGGGGTAACGTCATATGCTCAAAGATAATCCATAGTTTTTCTCCCGTTACAATAAAACAAGAATTCTATTTAAGCTTTTTAAAAGTTAATTTTAGTAGGGCAAAATTTAATCCAAATGTGAGTTTGTCTTAGTTAATAAAGAGTTGAGCGTAAACTTGAGCTCAAGCTTGAAGAGCTTGGTGGCATCGAGTTTGAGACTTGATGAGTCAAGCTTCTTAAGATACGTGTTAACAAATCTTTTAACAAGTTTATTTACGAGTTTTTTAATATATATCATCAAAATAATATTATTTTAATGTGTATTAGTTAAAACAACATTGTTTTAGTTTATCCGTTTAAATTTTTTTAAGTTTACATGTTTAATGAATCAAATACCCCTTAAACTCAAACTTACTTGAATAGAGTTTTTTTCGGACTTATTTGAATTTGAACAAGTTTGACTTGAATTCAATCTTAAATATTTGTCTTTATAAGCAAAATAAAGAGTAGTGAATCTATAAATAAAACTTAGAAGGGTCAAATGTTAAATAAATTTAAAATATAAATGGTTAAGGAAGAAACAATGAAATCCAAAGAGAATACATACAAACTTTTAGAAGTTAAATTGATATTCTATACTATATATATATTAAATTAAAAAATATATCAAAATCAATAAAATGCTTTTCAGAATGATTATCAAAATTATACTTAAAATGAATTAAATTTAAATTTATAAAAACAAAACAAATTTAAAAATGAGGGTTGCAAATCAATCAAATAAGGTTAAAAATTAGTTCCTTTTGGAAATAATCATATTATTATTTTCACAAGTGTTTTTGGATGATAGAACAAAAGAATTGTTGAAAGCCCAAAGTAGGCCTCTTATCCTTTTAAAATTTTTAATGGGAATCAGATCGAATTTAAATTATTTTAATTTAAATTCAAACTTGAATAAGCCAGTTAAGTACAAATTAAGAATTAGACTTGTTTTTTTTTTATAAAACTATTGGAGTTTGTTCCACTTTTAGGTACTATTTTTGGAATATGATAATAAACCCATCTTCAAATTTTGAAAATACAAAATGAAATCTATTGTTTTGGTTATTCTTCTTCTTCTTCTTCTTTTCTTTTTTTGGCAAACCAAAATGTAAAACAAACAGCACCTAATTTTCTTAGTTTTTCCCATATTTTAGGCACTACCTTGAAATCTGAATTGGATCTGTCAATTCAGTAAAAAACCAAACTCAAATTTAATTATGTTATGTTGATATTATCAAATTGATTGATCCATAGATTGAATAACTTATTCTAGGATTAAACATATGTTTTTGACACAAATTTAAATGTTATATTAATTTTGAAATTATATTGTTTTGGAAAATGTTTTTGGGATCACATATATGATTAATATTTGTTTTCAAATTTTAATTATATCATAATAAAATCATTAGGCCAACGGACCGATCGACTCATGGATAGGCCCTTCTGGCCCAAAGTTGGGTCCCTGTGTAAAACACATTACTTTTGGAAGCAGATTTAAATATTATATTAAAGTTGAAATTTTAAACGGGCCACTGAGAGCCCAATGGGCCGATTTGAGAGAAGATCTTCATCTCCTGCCATTTAACTTGGCATTAACAAATAGCGCAGAGAGTTGATGAAAACACCAAAACAAAACCCTCCACACTCTGATCAACGCGTGTTGGAATTTTCTCATTTCACAGTTAAATCTCATTCAAAACGTTACTCTTCCCCAGTTTCTGATCAGACAACCCTAATTTTAACGCTCCCTTTTCAATGAAATACAGTGCCGTTTCAATACCGAAGCAGCAGCACTAGGTATGCTTAATCAGTTACAACTGTCAGTTGCTGTTGAGTGTTTTTTGACAGATTGTTTTTATGCCAGTTTAATGACTCTCTTAACATGCTAGATTGATTTCTCAAGGGGGTTTGTTTTCATAATTTCTTCTTTTTGTGTTTATAATTCTTCTTCTTTTTGTTGAATATTTTGAAGATTTTTGGACTGTTTTTTTTTGGTTATGTAATCATTAGGGTCTTCTTCGTTTGCATTTAAATTTTATTTGGCAAGCTTATGTATAGAATGTGGAAAGATGCATTTCTTTTTCAGGTTGTTTTATGTGAGTTTGATGACTCAGTTAATGTGGTAGATTGATTGGGTTTATATTTAATTATTGTATTGTTGAATATTTAAAAGGTTTTTGGACTCTCTTTTTCGAGTTTTGAAATGAGGAATATAGTTGCATGTGGTGAATTTGTTTATGTGTAAGATATTGTAATTCTTAATTGACATTCAAATGATTGTAACTTTAATACTTTGCTTCATAAAATCAAATTTTAGCAGGCTTTTGTTGAGTTTTTTCAGGTTGTTTTATGTGAGTCAAATGGTCACTCACCATAGTAGATTGATTGTGCTAATGCGTTTTTATTAAAAATCTTTTGTGCCTTGATAATTCGTGTTGAGAAGAGACACCATCATCTTTATATAATATTACTTTATTTAAAATGGTCATATTTAAACATGAATGTGTTGTAGCAATACCTAAAGAGGTGCATACTGAAGAAATCCAAATGGTTGAATGTTATCTTTGCTTATTTTAGACTTGGAATTGGAGTTTATCAATGTAATGGGTGTATATACTAAAGTGTCCAAAATGTATCTTTTAATACTGCCGTTCAGTGTATGAATCAAGGACACTGTCAAACACACTGGCCTCTCTTTTCAAATTATCTTAGCATGTCTCTCCTTCTCAATCCCCCCTTATCAGAGGGGTGTAAACACAATGGACATATACACTAATCCTGGCAGTTGTTTGATAAGACTTAAAATTTTATAAAACTTCAGCGATGATGTTAAGGTATCTTAGAGATGAGCATAGAATCTGGAGAACATTTTCTAGGGACACAAACAAATGGTCAGTATATCATCAGGCCAACTATTATTATTTTGGTGACCTTTCTTTCTTTCTTTTTAAAGAGAATAATGTCAAATATAAGAACAGGTAATATGCTTGTTACAGCAGACTATATTTGAGTTACTAAGCCCCCTTCTTTTTCTGACCCTTCATATTGGCTTAAAAATTTGAATTTCGTCCAAGAATTCAGTGCTTATGTTGTGTTTGCTTTGTTTATGTTAGTTTCATGCTAGTGTCGTTCTTGAGGAGAGGAAACTAATGCATAATGCCTATATTACTATTGTTAACTTTGCCAAATGTCGTTCATGGTCCTACTTGTCGCTTTTAAATATTGTGATGTTCTAATTGGAATGCATCTTTTGAGAGATTTTATAGGGAAAGTGTGATTAATTCTCAGCTTTTGGCTCTTGGAACTTGTTTATTTTGTCATAATGATTTTTCATAGTTTCTACTTGTTTTTAACCATTATTATGTTGGAAGTGGGGAACAACTTTTGAAGTTTGTTTCTTGCAGAAATATGATCTTGTTGGGATCCTGCTGAATTTCTTATTGCTTAGTTGTATAAAAAAAATTGATTTTGTTAACTAATACCAAACCATGGCTAGAAGTAAGACAGCAATTCTTCTTTTGGTCTTTTGTTGTTAGCAGCCTGTAAATGTTTCTGTCCTGCTTATGAAGCTGGCTGCTGCCATTGAATGGCATGGAACGATATACCCTGATTGAGACAACCTTCTCTTTCCAGTTCCTATTTTGCTTTTCATGCTATCTGGAATATTCAATTTCTTTATCCCTTGGGTGGGTTACATATTGATAGACATTTGCATTTTGTCTCTATTGTTATGATTAGTTCTTTTTCTGTGCATACCTAGTTTATCCACATTTCCAACAAACACTTGTGATTATATTTCTGACAAAATGATGTCAAATTTATTTACTGTTGAATGCATAGGTTAGCTTTGTCATGGAGAGCTCTGAGGATGAGAAGGATGGAGTCTATGGGAATTATGTACCTAAAGAATTGAGCCGTCATTTCACATCCAATGGTACAAAATTTGTGGATGAGGTACTAAATGGTCAAAGTGAACGCTGTTTAGAAAGTTTTCGCATGGATAAGCAGGTGTTTTACAAGTTGTGTGATATTCTTCAATCCAAAGGCTTACTACGCCACACAAATCGAATCAAGATTGAAGAACAACTAGCTATTTTTATGTTCATTATTGGTCATAATCTACGGACTCGTGCTGTTCAAGAACTATTTCGATACTCAGGAGAAACGATTAGTCGGCATTTCAACAATGTTTTAAATGCAATTATGGCAATCTCATTAGATTTTTTTCAGTCTCCTGGATCTGATGTTCCACCAGAAATCTTAGAGGATCCTAGATTTCATCCATTTTTTAAGGTATTCCTGTAGTACAACATTAATTAAGTTTGATCAGTGTGTCTTTGGTGTTAAGCGAAAACTCATCTCTAGTTGGGTGAACTGGGTCTCACTATGCTTCTAAACATTTATAATTTTCTGCTAGGATTGTGTTGGAGCAGTTGATGGGATACACATTCCAGTGATGGTAGGTGTAGATGAGCAAGGACCTTTCCGGAACAAGAATGGCTTACTTTCACAGAATGTTCTGGCAGCTTGTTCATTTGATTTGAAGTTCCATTATGTACTGGCTGGTTGGGAAGGTTCAGCGTCAGATTTGCGAGTTCTAAAATCAGCACTCACTAGGCGTAACAAATTGCAGGTCCCTGAAGGTATATAATTGTATTTCTGCTAAAAGCTGTTTGGACACTAAAATTACATGAATGTAAACATGAAATCGAGATGATCTAGATATGCGGCATCATTTAATTTTTATAAGAATTGGACGTTATTTGTTTTTTTGATTCTTCACTTTTTGAAGTTTTTGTTGGATAATAATTTTCAATGATGCAGGAAAGTATTACCTTGTTGATAACAAGTACGCAAATATGCCAGGTTTCATTGCCCCATATCAAGGTGTCCCTTATCACTCGAACCAATTTCCCAGTGGTTATCATCCACAAAGTGCGAAGGAGCTATTCAATCAACGACATTCATTATTGAGAAATGCAACTGATCGTATTTTTGGGGTCTTAAAGGAGCGTTTCCCAATTTTGATGTCAGCTCCACCATATCCATTACACACACAGGTGAAGTTGGTAGTCGCAGCCTGTGCATTGCACAATTACATCCGCAGGGAGAAGCCTGATGACTGGCTCTTCAGAATGTATGAACAAGACACTGTAATGCAAATGGAAGAGTCCTTGCCTCCATTAGAGGTGGAACTGCCAATGACCCATGTCGACATGCAGGCTCTGGATATTGGGTTCCAAACCGAAGAACTAGAACTCACATCACAGTTTCGGGACTGCATTGCTTCTGAAATGTGGGAAGACTACCTCCGCCATTTGGCGTCCATGTAGATTGATTCATTGTGGTTACAGTCAGACTAAGTATGAAGTCTTTGAAGATGAATATTGCCATTTGGTCTGATTCTGGTCTTGCTCTTGATAATGTACATTGCCATTTGGTTTATAGAAAAGAAATATATTGGTAAATCATTTTTTTTTTTACTTCTTCACTGAATGTTTGTACTGGCATGGTTGTAGCTTGTGTTTAAAAGCAACCATTTCAAAGGGTTGTAACCTGACTGGTGCAATGGAAGTGATTCATTAATGTTTTTGTCATCTCAAAACTTCGGGGAGATTTTTTTCCTTGGTTTATTTCATTTTTCTTCTTATGGACATAGTTATGAAAGCCAGATTAGACGGAGGCTGCTTTGAATCATAGTTCAACAGAGTTGATCATGTCAATTCGCGACGATTTTACTGCATGTCAAGGACATTCTATAATGTCAGCATTCTATTCGCAAATTTTTCGAGTCCCAACAATATATAGAGACCTCGAATGAATTTGAAATATGTCTAAAAATTTTTGAGTCCCCCAACATTTTGTTGAAATCTCAAATGAATTTGAAATACATCAAAAATACAATATATATATATATATATATATATAGAGTATTATTTACCTGCTTTAACTGTTTATCTAATTGGTGGGGATCGTGTCAAGACCTGGATCCATTATTAAAACATCACTAATGACTAAAAACACCCTACCAGTAATGAAAAATCCCCTTTAAAATGTAATTCAAGCCCAATACAAAATGGTCAAAATTCTCTGTTGGATTTGGAATAAGGATGATTTTAACACTAAATATACTCATAAGAGGAAAAAAAAATTAGAATTTATCTCGTAATAGAATTATATTTGTAATAAATGGAGGAAATTGATTTGAATAAATTATGATTTTTCTGTGAATAAACTTTAAAATGATTATATATTATAACTGCAAAAAAGCATATATTATTTGTGATGATGTCTAAATCCATTGGAGGTCAATCTTCATAGCATAAATATGAATACATAATTACAATTATCGTATAATCTTTTGGCTTTTCTTTCTTCCTCTCTTTTTTATTATTATACTTGCTTTTATAATAATACAAGGGTGTGTGAAAATCAGGATGGATTTGGCCCACGATAAATAATTATTAGTTTGATTTGAATCCTCTTAGTTGGCTATTATCACCACATCAAAACTTATTTATTAATAATTTTATTTTTTATTATCTAATAATTATTCTTTTTTTATAATTTTTTTATCTTTTATCGATCTAAACAAATTAAGTTCGGTTTTAGATTAATTGTTTTAAATTAAACCCAAACTTAAGCTACCATTTATTTAAATATAGTTTTTTTCAAAATGTTTGAATGAAATTAATCATCAATAAAAAAAACTGTGAAAAAAAATCTAAAAAATAAAGATAATTATGTCATTTCCAAATAATATTGTAAAACATAAAATAAATGAAAAAAGCTAAAATAATTTAACTTTGGCATTATTAATGACATGGATAAATGAATTCAAATAAATAATTAATCAATTAAGCAAGAAAAAGAAACACTGCAACTCTAAGGCACTTTTGTAAAAAAAGTGATTTTTTTTTTTTAAATGTCCAAGCACAAGCAACCATCATGACAAACACTCCTAAAAATTCCTTCCGTAGTCACCACAAAAACCAAAGCCCACTCATCTTCTTCTCCTTTTCTTCAAAAAATACAAAAACAAAATCGGGAAGAATAATGCTGGATCAGGCCGTCGATTTGCTCCCTGCCACCTCCTCCCCTACCATCTCCACCGTCTCCTCCTCCGATCTTGACACCGAGGTCTTCGCTCTTAATTTAAAACACTTTCATTTTACTGATTCATTAATTTAATTTTAATACTTGCTTGTAGTTTTTCAGTCTACAGGTTCATTTTTTCACGACAGGAGCACAACACTCGGCACATTAATGGGCGTAACGTTTCCGGCTATCACATTTCGAGCGCCGTCGCAGCACAGTGATATTCTCGTGAATGCCACCGTTGCTGCCGTTCCTGTGAAGAAGAAGAAGCGGGCGTTAACTAGTATTTCCGCCTCCACGGTGGCTCGGAGGCGATGGTGGAGGCTCTGCGGTGACGGCGACGCAAAGCCAGCGTCGCTCGGTGAGTTTCTGGAGGTGGAGAGGAGATTCGGTGACACAGCGTTTTACAGCGCGGCGCCAGAACTGGAGAGTGTAGTGGCGAGTGAGAGGCAAGGGCATAATGGTAATAATGGGCGGGTTCTGTTCGCGGATGGGAGGGTTTTGCCGCCAGTGGTTAATGATGACGCTGATGAAAGTTCATCAACGACTGGGATTCTTTGTCGATTTCCTGTTTCAATTACTTGTATTTGTAGATGATAATTACTGGATTTTATTTTATTTTTTATTTTTTATCACCATTTTCGGTGATAAAAAACAAATTTTATTACAATTATGCCCCGCATGTGCCATAGTAATTTCATTTTGGAGCGTTAAGTTTATGAATAAAATGGGTAGAAAACATCCCAAATGTACAAGTACGGTAAATAGACAAAATACAAAGGCAAGCATGTTATTCTTTATAACAAAAATATTTAGGCCAAACGACATATTCCCACATTAGGTTTCACTCATAAATTTGAAAGACTAAGTACCAATCTCTTGACTAAAATTAAAAAAATATGTTTATCTTTTTAAAAAAAATTAAAAAATAAAATTTATAAAAATAATTAAAATATAAAATATTAATAATAAAAATTTAATAATAAAATAATATAAATTTTAAAATGTTTTTAAAAACAATCATTGTTATCGGTAGCATTATCGATGGTAGAGGTTGTATTAATATAATCGAGTGGTTGGAAATAATCATATGATTCTATTGATAGTTGTATTTGGTTGTCTTGATAGAGGCGGTGGTTAAATCTGACCGTCAAAAGTCTAATGGCTCTAACCGTCTCTGCTATCTAAAATGGCAAAAAACGATATATTTCAAGCTTATCGACCGTTTCTGACATTTTTTGATAATAGAAACAGTCAAATCTGATTATTTTTACCAGATTTTTTATAACTGGATCTGTTCACTTTTGCTATTAAAATGACCAAATTTGATTGTTAATAGAATTAGATGATCGTTTTCGATCATCTGGTTATATTAACGATAGTCATTACAGTCAACGATATTGTTTGCAGTAGTAGTTTTTTAATTTTTAATTTTATTATTATTTTATATTAAATTTTATTTTAATATTAATATTATTTAATTTCATGAAGTATATTTTGGTTTTTCAATGAAGGGGGGTAGATATTTAGTTTTTTAAAGTTTTATGGATGGGATATTGTCAGTTAAGGAAACTTGGGGTGGGACTTTGTGGTTTCACCTAATATTTATATTAATTGATTCAACAAAATTATTTACTGACAAATGTGTCCACGTAACATTAATTTGATAGATTTCATATATATATATATATATATATTGTATTTAGGAGTAGATTTAAGCCAAAATTGACTAAGCTTTAAGAGTAGATTTTTTTTTTTTTTTTATGATTCTTCTTTTTCGAGATTTTGTTTTTCGATTTGACAATCATTTCTTTCTTGAAGAGACTATTTATCATTCGAACCTATTATTTTAGATTTGAATTAAATTCAAATTTATTTTTATTTAGACTCGACTCAGTTCATATCTATTTTGTTTGATCAATAAAATATATCATATATTGTATATGTTAGACAATTGTTTTGGTATTATTTTTCAATCTTTAATATGTTTAAAAATACCACTAATATTTGTATGTTTAGATTCAATTCAGATCGAGTTTACCAGACTCATTTCATGATTGGCTCAAACTTAAAAGAGCCAATTTGATATTAATTTAAGATTGATGAATTGAAACTCAAACTTAATTTGAAAATAATCTAACTTTGGATTTGATTCAAATTAGTATGAACTCAAATATTTGAATCGATTATTTTTGATAAACAAATCCAATCTAAACTCAATATTTGGCTCAAATAACTTAGATGAAATTAAGGCCTAAATGTTTGTCTAATCCTCCCTCAACAACAATGTTAAAATCTAGGATACCAAAGTGATTCTTAAACTTCCAAAGAATATTGTATCAAAGGATCATGGGTCATAAAAAATACACCAGCCAAGTTGGAATTCATCTTCTCTAGAAGATATGGATGAGACCTAAGATGGAAACTTTATTAGAATGGAAATAATAAAGTGGGATTAGATTAGATTCTCCAACTAATTGAGAAAAATATAGCTATGAAATTGACCCAACAACAAACAATTTCTCATTTTAACCCGAGTAACTGTCTTCTTTACTTTTTATAATTGGCTAGAAACCTACCTAGTATTAATAAATAAAATAAAACATTAAAATTGATTTCTTCACTAAAAGGAGTTACCAATAACGAGATTTCTTCGCTAGAGTTCACTTAGGGTTTTTCGATCTGATTTTCTTACACTTGTGCTAAATGAAAATGACAAAATTATTGTTAAATATGTATCAATTTAATCCCTGAATAAATGAACAGATACAATATCTCTTTTAAAGAGTTTATAGATTTAACTATTGGTTGATTCAAACTGATCATTTTATGGAATCAATCTTGGGTCTGGACATGAAATCATTGCTCTATACTCCTAAGAACATCATGAAACAAAAAATAAACAAGGAAGAAAATGAGAAGAACTAATCACAAAAGTTATGTAGATGAAAATCCTAGCAATTTGGAATTTCAAAAATGGTATTCAAGGCAGGCTTCCACGATCTCTGCTTAGAGAACCTGTCTACTACAGGCTGGTGATCATTAGCTGCAACAATCTGTTGTGGAAAACAATTTGCTTTTGTTTTCACTTCTGATGATGGAAACAGGCAAAACTCAGGAAATATTTTCCCAAAATGTTTTGAATAATTTGCCTGCTGTTTCTGCCTCAAAGCCATGGCAGCCTTATTTGTGAAACTTGCAATTTCGTCCTCGGTCAGCACCGAATACAGCAGCTCCATAGGGAGTAAAAAGTAAAATTTGAAAGATTCCAGCTCTTCATCAGCTGATAACCCTTCAATTCTCTGCCCAACTTTTAAGCTCTCTGAATCACATAAAAAGTTGCCAGGATTCTCCAGCATGAGTTCCACTGCTTTGACTGGTTTTGAGAAGATTTGTAAGTCCCCATTGAAGAATATTAAGACCTTTATAACTCCACTTTTGCTGCAGATTATTGAAGGTGCACAAGATGTGGAATTTCCCATCTGGAGATTTCACAGTTGAGAGTCTTGTTTCTGCAGAAACTCATGAAGAAGAAGGAGAGTTCAGTAGAAGATCATATTTAAAAGGGCTTGAAGATGAGTGAAATAAAATAGTATGGGGTTGGTTGTTTAGAAATAAAATACTATCTTTTATAAGTTAGGCTAGATTAATTACTCCGGAACATAGAATGCTTATAAGTTTGATTCAAGTTACATGGAGTTTAAACAAATACCAGTGCATGATTAATTTGAATTAAATGAGTCCACTCAAATTTAATAAAATAGAACTCAAATTTGGTTTGAAAATAATTTAAGTTTGAGCTCAAATATTTAGATAGTTTCTAACTCGATTCGTTTACAAAAACGACAAATAATTGACTCGAACTTGACTTAGTCAAATCCAATTGTACATGCATATACAATTTTAGGGTAATTATAATGAAATCCATAAGTTCATCCTATCTATATCTAGGGATGAATTTGATTCAAATCGAATTCGAATAATGTCTAAATCAAACTTAAGTTAAAACTTGATTTGAAAATAATTTTAATTTGAGCTAGCTTGAATTTAAATGTTTACATAGACTCAAATATGATCCTTCTATAAAAATGAGTCTAATAATTAATTAAAATTCGATTTATTTGATTCAAAATTAAACAATTCGGATGAATCCAACCTCATCTATAATATTTAAAACTTTATCTTATTAATGAATAGTTTAGATGGTGTAATAATATTTTAAAAAGAAGAGCACATGGTGAGGGATGGAGCAAGTGAAGCAAAATTCAAATGAGGACATTGCTTACCAAACTAATGATTGAAGATGGTGACAACCTGTTGATGTTCTTGGGATTTTATTCTATTCAACTTCTCACCTAACTTTGTTTAAAAAACATAAATTTATCAATTTATTTTCAATATTATGAATAACATTCAAATTGAATCAAAAAATTAATTTGCAATTAGATTATATTGACCACATCTCAGATTAAATTTGTATAATATAACTTGAACTAAGTTCAATTAAACTAAATTAATTTTTGAGTTTGAACTAACGGAAGTTTTACCCTAAATAATAGATTGAGATTTGTATTTAAGTTTATACCAATTATTAAAACCTTGAAATATTATATATTGAAAGATATGACAGAATATGTGTGCCCATTGCAGCTATAAGATATGAAGGAATATTTATGTACCTTTGAAGTGTTAGTTATGTTATGCTCTCCAACCTTTTGCCAATATGGAATGGGGCTCATAATTGATCATTTGACTAAAAGGTAATATAGTTGTCGGCGTGTTATATTATCTTTCTTCTATGCATATATAGTTGTAGATGTAAAATATAATAAGGTAAGCATATGTATTAAAAATGTGAACACATTTGATTCAAATCAAACAAGTTAAGATTAAATTTAAGGATTGATGTTATTTTCATAAATAAATCAAATTTAAATTGATTTGAACGTTTGAATTCAATCCAAACTTTTTTTTTTTAATGTAATTGACATGAATCTTTGAGATGATGTTTATGGTTTACACTAACATGATTAAAATGAATTACATTTTAATGACAATTAATGGTAGATTCGAGCCTCCGGTAGACGTAAATGAATCAAAGTCAAATTAAAACAATTTCATTGTAAGCTTGACTCATAATTGGCCCTATTGTCAAAACTTGTCTTCTCAATAATGTGTTTTCTTTTTTTTTTTTTTTTTTTTTTTTACAATTTTTCCTCTAACGATATGTTTATTGTCATTGTAAGGCACCTTCATAAGAAAATCAACGAAAAGAAAATGGAAAACAAAAGAGTGTAAGTACAACATTTTTTATGGCAGAGAACCCTTACCCAGCCGACCCATCTTTGCGTACCTAATCAGGTCTCCGCAACCTAGCAACCTACTTAGCCAATATCGACCACACTAATCGGAACAAACTTCAGATCCAATAATTGACCCATCCATAAGTATTTTACCTAAAAGGTGTAAGGGCCTGATCTTGATATAATGCAAAAAGACTCAAATCTATACCACTATCAAACACTTTGACACATCTGCTTTCTTGTCACTCAAACTACCCACGAAGGCAGTCAAAGAATGGTATTTACCATTAGAATATTACAATCTTTACTTTTTTTTTTATTATAAACATATTTAATTCAGGTGCCAGCCACTACACAGAGGATCCATATCTAAACAAATATACAAACACTACAATAAATACATCTTACTTTGTCAAATGGTACGTAATTCAGATCCATTCAATCTTCATACACAAGACACGACCCAGTTGAAG
This sequence comes from Anacardium occidentale, assembly GCA_026122585.1. Classification (NCBI taxonomy): domain Eukaryota; kingdom Viridiplantae; phylum Streptophyta; class Magnoliopsida; order Sapindales; family Anacardiaceae; genus Anacardium; species Anacardium occidentale. The sequence goes on from JAJEJH010000047.1 coordinate 336,294, forward strand.
TTAGAGCATTCACTCTCTTTCTTGTCAACATTTCCACTGTTGGGAACTTCCTTTTCCGGCCGCCCCTAGGCCTTGACCTGAATTCCTCATCAGCAGTAACAAAATCGCCCTAATTCCAAAGCAAATGGGATACTCAGTAACAAGGTTTTTTTATCCTTCTATGATAGTGAATTAGAATTAAAATGATGCCAACAAAATTGTGTAAAACTTACCAAGGTATAAACATGGACGCCAGACTTTTCATGGTTGTCTCTCACATGCTTGTAGGCAAATCTCTTGTCACAAAGGCTGCAAGCAAAACGTCTGATTTCATGGTGCACAGCTTTCTCATGCTGCCGAAGATTTGATTTCTAGGCAGATAGTATTCCCCACAGGAGAAAAAAAAAATTATATTACTAATAATTCCTTTAGGATGTTGGAAGGTAATAAAAGCTATTCAGCCTTTAGTCAACACATGTTAATAAATCATATTTAAGTAAAGGAACAAGCCATGGTAGTAGCATTTTACAGTGGAGAATGAGAGGTGACAACCCTTGAATGAGCACTTAGTTCTTTCTCGTGAATTGCTCCCTTCATGTGTGCGAATGTGTCGCTTGATGTTCTTTCTCAACTGCCTGCTTCCACAAATCTCACAGGATATATGTTGGTGGCAGGATCGAATATGTGTCTCAAGATATTCCTTGTTTGTAAAGTATTTCATACATCCTGACTCTGAACAAAATGCCTCCACAGATTCCAACTTAACTGTGGTAATAAAGGCGTATATCAAAACTTAGATTAAAAAAACTATTAGAAGGTTTCAAGAAAAGTAAAACAAAATGGTTCAAAATGAAATACATTAAATCGACGACAAAGAGAAGTTCCACAGAAAGAATTTGAAATCAGTATAACTTACCATGTGATTCCTCATGCCTTCGCAACTTTGATTTGTATTTGAATATTTTTCCACAACCAGCTTCCTGGCAGATATACTGCTTCTGGCCTTTAACATCAGAGGATGAAGAATCCTCAACATGAAACTTTTTAACATGTCTCTTCATGTTACTTTGAACGGTGAACTTGCAATTGCAACTCTCAATTGAACAGGTGAATAATTTCCCCTGGTGTTGAAGCACGTGGCGACTCAAGTGATCTTTTCTTCTATAGCTGGCATGGCAATCATCTACTGAACAAATAAATGGCCTCTGCAGTAACATCAAAGGTATTAGATATGGAAACTGTATGGTTAACAAAATCAATGTTACTGATTCTCTGTTTCTTCTCAAAAATAAACAAAGAAGTTAAAATACACAGATTCAAACCTCAAGTTAAGACTTCACGTGTTCTGAGGCTTACTTAATGGAGCTTCTCAGTAAGTCTCCCAACCTGATACTAGTCCATTAAGTTCAAATCTACAGCCTCGCACATTTTGGAGTTCTTTGTGGGATCCAATGCTTCACGCTATACATCCATGGTTATATACACAGAATGCATTAACTTCTGCAAAATCATTGATCATTAATTGATATGAACAAATAGAACAATTGTCTCTCTTAAGACATACTCAAAGCTGTATAAATGATGTTGGAGTACAGACAAACAGATTAAATGGTCTTCATATATATCATACAATGCCTCCAGTCATTGACTTACTATATATAATAGACAAAATTATAATTAAGTACCTCAAGTGAATGACTCTGCATGTGTTGCTTTAGGTAAGATGGCTTCTTGAAACTAGCACCACATTCTTCACAAGTATTGGATTGTAGTCCATCCATTTTCTGATCCCTGTCACAACTTTCTTCATTCACCATTTCCTAAGAAAATAAAATCATAAATTAGGAGAAAAAAAGGCAGAGAATCAAGATTGAATTATTTCAGTCAATTTCAGAAAATATCCACATGAGAATTCTTTGTCTCATGGCCCACAGTTCAAGTTTAAATCTTTCCCATATACGATCATTCAACTCATTTTTTAAAAAGATTCCTTCTAATTTCATTACATATTCAGTATAAATGACAAGATAACCAATTGATGTAGGAAAGAACCAGATTCTTATGGAGATTCTTCTGCTAAAATAAGCTTTAAAGGCTATAATTCTTCATCTTTCAGAACATATGAACTTCAAAATGTGAACTTAAGGTATTAACAACTATAACATGACGCAAGTACTTGAAATCTTAATATTAAAATCATTTGCATTCTCAGCCATAGTATGCAAGGAATTAAAACCATAAGCCATACAAGCATAATCTTGAGATTCAATAACCATGGTATTTTCCTTAGCTAAACAGAAAATTCCCTAAGAAACCATACTAAAGAAGACGTTTCGATCATAATCTGATGACTTTAAAAAAATCTACAGAACAATACAAGCAGCAAAGTAATTGAACCTGGTGGTAGGCAATGATGTGAGATGTGATAAGAGACTTCTTCGATCTACAAAGGCCACAATAATCACAGTAATAACGCCTTATGTCTCTAAATATTGGCCTTTCTTTTCCTCCTTCATCTTCTCCCATTTATTTTTATGATAAATAGCTGAGCAGCCAACAAAACTAAACAATAATATAGCCACCTCAACAGCAGAAGCAAACCAACTTCTTCAACAACCTGTACCAGGCACAATGAGTATCAAGTAAAAAATTTTAAATGAATTGTTACATAGCATACTGTCATGCAAAAAATAGTAACAAACCCAAAACTCATAAACAAGAAGTCTTACATGTGTATCAATCAAACCATGTAAACTAACAATGATTATTGATTTGTGTACTGATGATGAGTGTAACCATGTGATTGAGTGTTTTTGAAGTAGAAATAAAGTAATGCTTACTGTCAGTATATAAGACCATACTGTCAAGATTTAAATAACTCATAATTTTAAATATCACTGACCATTTACAACATCTCCAAATTGAACTTATCCAATATTATTTCCAATAATTTTTCTTCAAATTATTTTGTTACAATCCCAGATGCAACTAATGAGATTTAAATCCCACATCGAAAAGTATGAACTTGTATGAGCCTCTTTTGTAAGATTTATACAGTTTTGAACTCTCCAATCTCAATAAATAACTTTGTTTTTTTCTATTTGTTTTTTCTAAGTTCATATCATTCGATATCAGAATCATGTTCATATATCCTAGTTGCAATCGGGAAGGCTGGCAGGGTGGCCACGTATCGTATTCACACGGATTGTTGGTATATAACAATTAAATGACATAAAAATCATCATAACAGAGACAACCATTTAAAACCCTGATTACAAATTCGTTAAAGCAAAAGTGAACAACCATGAAAATTAAAGTTCACAACACAAATCAGAGCGCAAGAAATCATAAAAAAGAATAAAAGAAAGCTTACTGTGCGAGCTCTGTAAGCAGCCGCGAATCTGACGAGAGGAACTAGGTTTAGTAAGAAGAACCGGCTGCGGCAAGTGATTTATTGCCACTAGCTTTTATGAAGGCTAAAAGGGGGCCAATAATACGTGGCCATTATTCAACTTATTTTTTTATTTGAAGCATTTTTATTCAAAGCGATAGGGCTGGATTCCAATTTGACTTTCAATGGAATAAACTGGCTTTCAAGATTGAATTGTGTTATATTGGAACCATTATTTAACTAAAATTTTGTTCGAATAAACCCTACATTTCCAAAGGGGGAATGATTAACCTTAAATTTGTTTAATATCGTGATGTATTCAAATAAACTAAGTAATTATATGATTAAATTATTTAATTTTTTACTTCTTTAAATTAAAATCATCCAGTCTCATCCTAATATGTCAATTTTTAATACTCATTATTATCCAATTATTTATATCAAAAATATTATTGTTACAAATTTGTTTTAATATTTTATATTTCTTTTAAGAATTTCCTCACTATTATCATGAACACTTACAATAGAGAATTCAAATACAATCAAAAGTGACCTTTCCTATGAACAAGAAAACAAAATTCAACTCTCGCTTAGATGTTCTACTATGTACTATAATATATACATTTTATACAAGCGACAAGATGATCATCGATTGAAAGAATAAAAATCAAAGAATACCACGACACAAAGCCACACCAGATAGTGCAAACGAAACTAACCAACTGGAAATTAAAAGCCCTAGTGAAAAGAATAAAATGAATATGAACCACCAAAATCGAGAATGAAAAGGCTTCATGACGTAGGCTGGTTTTTCCCTGTATGCATTGCCTTCAACAATGCCACAAATTTGGATAAACTGTCTTCAGAGGACCATTTGAACTTCCAAATTTGAGAACTTGTCGACATATTTTTCTTGTCCATTGCAGCAACTTCCTTGCAGGCAGTAGCAGCGAGGCAAAACTCTGATGCAGCACGTTCAACAGCTAAGGTCACACAATTCTCCCTAGCTTCAATGACCTAAAAAGAACCACAAGTTATGCAAAATTCAGTTCTTGTAGACTTCTGTTGAAGCCAAAACCAAAACACCCAAGCCCGTTGCCACAGCAAGCTAGTAAACTTCAATTTTTTTTTTAACAGTGTTGAATTTCAAGCGTCTCTGATAGATAAACACAGATTCCGGAGCTAAGACATTGCTTAGGAGGTCTGCAGCAACCACAAAATGAAAGCCACTCGTACATCTCTCATTTATCCTTGATGAATTAAACTCGTGAACCTATTGGACTTCAAACAACTACCTCTAAAGTAGTTACGTTGAATTAAATCCTCAAGGACACTCTAAAAAGAGTTTATTGAACTAATTTTCATTAATTCTGTCCATTCTACTGGCAACCCTCCGACAATATCTCTGGTAAACTTAAATGGACTTGAATTTGAGTTAGTCATTATGAATTTGAGCCAAGCTCAAGCTAGTCCATATTCGGTTTGGTCTGGCTCAAATCCAGCCCTGTTCACAATACTTCATTATAATAGTGTTATCTTATTTGTAATTGGATAGGAGTGATTGTGGAATATCAAGATATGCTTATGAATGTGGGTAAAGTGTTACCATCTCAGACACGGCATTGATGGAGCAACATAAATGAAGTGAGAAATATGAAGGGGAAAATGCATCCTCTGAAAAAGAGTTGAACTGCATGAAGTCCTCAGAGCAGACAAGCAAATGCCCTCCAATCAGAAACAGTGATCTCGCACGCCATGACTCTTCTGTTTAGAAGTATGACAACTTAGGTATTAGTTAATCCATGGTATTAAAACTCAAAATTTTAAAAATTAGTAGCTTCTAAACTGAGTAGCAATTTACCCAATCTTGCGTTGCCCTTTTCTACTAGACAAAAAATGAAAGATAATAAATTCCTTAACAAAGACTATCCCTATCCCAACCATCACTCACGCTAAAATAATGTCTTAAGGCAAAAAAGAAAAATGCTCCCTTTCAGCAGAAAACTGAGACAAAACCAAGTCACATGTGCACAGGACCCTTAGCCTATTAGACATACCAAATCATAATCAAGGTGAACTCGTGAGAAGCATACCCTCATTATCACTGCACCAAAAGAGTACCATAGAATATTGGAATATGCTCACTTGTGAACCTCCACATATATGTTTCTCAAACAACTCAACCTGAACCTGCTCCAAACTGCCATTTAAATTTCCAAAACCCCAGTCTATCATAACAAAGAAGAACATACAATATATAACAGTCAAGCAGTTATTAAATTCGAATTCAAGATACCAACATACACACACACAGAGGAAGAATAACCCCAGTATTGAGTTTAAAAATGTATCAAGAAGATAGAGATAAATCACCTTCTTAAGGAACATTTATCATTTGTTGAAACTAAATCAAGAACTTGCAACGTACAAAGTAGTTGTCTTGATTTTTGAATGCTCCTTGTCACAAACAGGTATGTGGCACCAGTCTCAGTTGATACCCTAACCAAGCCATGTAAGAGGAGACAGTTTTAGGGGTGATCAGTTACTTGAATTGCCAGAAGTATCAGAAATTACTGACCTCACAACCTGAAGTCCTAGACCAAATAACACCTCTTTAACATCTTCAATCTTGTGGCAACCCAGTAAACTTAAGCTAGTGCCTGTAAAAGACCATTGAGAACTTCAGCATCATAAGGTTCCACAGCAAGCACAAAAGCATCATACTTGTCAACATTAGTAACAAATAGATAAATTCAGAAATGACTTCATAATCAACCTGATCCATCAAATGAGACACCAAAGAGCAACACATAAAACTTGTTCTTGCTGCTACTTATAATGGCTACTTCTCTGCATAAGGAATAAAAATTGAAAATAGCGATGATAAAGGAAAAAAATACAGAAGAAACACAGAGAATATGCAAAAGATAGCACATAGCAGAACAAATGAATTTTAATAACTGTTACTACCCAGAATTGTTTTCAATTCTAAGGACCTATTAAATATAACCATTGAGAAAACAGGTGTGGAAAACCTCCAGAAAGAAAATATATAATGACATGCTCAATCAATTATTAGAGAATGAATTTGGTAAAAAATCTTGTGAGGCAGCGGTCTGATATATGGAAAGTAAGACTGCATGTTATTGAATGTTAGAACTGCAATCGTAAGCAATTAGGTGATAGAATTACACCACACTTGGAAATTCCAAGTCCATATCCCTAAATACAAATGTGATGGCAATTCTGAGCAATTAGGTGAAAATCTGATCCCATCAGTTGTATGTTTAGACAGAAAGTAGTCTAACAAACAGGAAAAAAAAAATTAAATTTTCCAAGGTACTACCTAGATGAAGAAATTTCAAAATGGCATAAGATGGCAACTTCATTTACATCTCCAAGTACATTGCACCTTTAAGACTTCTAACCTAGTTGACGTAATAGATGAGCTTGAAGAACAGAAACAGGGAAACAGCACAATTTTTTTCAGAATACTGCAATTAATATAACCGGACATTTAAAAAGACAAACAATGTTACCACATATTAAATCAAATATGAAAAATTATAAATAAACAAATGATCTCATGCAATAAATCCTGAAGAACTAATAATCAACATCGAACTCATCATCGCCAAACAGTTTGTAAATTTAGCATATAAAAAGTTGATTATTTTCTTTTTGCACATGTGCTAGAAAATCCCCAGCCTAATTAATTACAGTAGTTACCTTTCTCTGTACATGGAATCTTGCTCAAGCATACAGCAAAACATATACTGCCTACAAGTTTCGTGACCTCTGGAATCAGCAACACTTGTATTAAAGAAGTTTTCAACAAAATCATCTCCCATTAGAGATGAGCATTTAGCCACGGATGATCTTCCAATACTATCAAATGAAGAGGTTGAAATTGCAATTTCCTGAGCCTGTTTCTCATAGGTAGCTTTCCTAACATCATTCTGACCAAAGATTAGCGTTCCTTGTTCATTTTCAAAACCAACTCCACTAATATCCAAATTTCCATTCGATTTTTGTGATTCTTCCACCTCACCAACCATAGTTTGTTCCTCTAATAGAGAAATAACTCTCTTTCTATGTTTCTTTCTTTTTTTCCTTTCCAACCAATCAGCCTCTTGGTTGACTAAATGAGCAACTTCATCATCGTTAGCAACAGCAGACAAATTATTGCTTACGCCATTTTCTCTCACATGATCAATGTCATTTAGATGTCCATAATCATGACCCTCAAACAGATTAGATGAAGAATGCCCTTTGTCAGTCCTACACACATCTTCAAGGTTAAGAGACTGATCAACTTCAAGCATTGATGGCCCATATAAGCAGGAATCATCATCACTGCAGCTAGTATTACTATCAGATGAAGCCACAGAATAGGAATCTGCAGATAGTTGCAAGATTTCCTCAACCAAATTGTGCCGACGATGCAGAATATCCTCCTGGTAATGAGGTGGAGATCCAGGACAAGCAGATGAGGAATGAGCATCTGTGATGTCATCTATTGCAGTCAAGGGAGACTCACTGACATTTTCCACCATCATACGACCTTGAATAGTAAGTATATCAGAATAGGAGCTTTTAGATTGCTTGGAAACAGTGCCAACCCCTTCATGTAGAAGAGATTTGTGATGCTCCTTTCTCAAGTCCATTCTCCCCATCCCTGGTAAAGAAACCCCACCAGTAATCCCAAGGGAACCAATATGGTCATATTGATGAGTGTGCAAACCCATGGACATATCTACAAGGGAATTGTCAAACTCTAAAATGTTTGTACTACTCTCGTCTCCTGAAGCTTGAACAGAGTCTGAGACATATCTTGAACTTTCAACAAAATGCATCTGGCTCTTTTTATTCTTCAAATGATTTTCTTTTCTTGAATTTAAAGTACCTGTATCCAGAAAATCTCCAGAAGTATGATCCATCCAGTTTTTCAATTCACGTAACCATAGAATAGAACGCTCTTTCTTCATATGCTCCACCCTATTCATCAAATCAACTATTTCAATATCATCATCAGACATGATAGTATCCTCTTTGTTTTGAATCTCATTATCACATGAAATAGAGCCTTGGTCAGAACCGACATATGTGCTCTCTTCTTCACATTCAATAGCAGCAAGACGAGAGACCTTTTTCTGCAAAATGTACAAACAGATTTTGTAACCATCCATATGAACACTAATAACTAAGACACTGATATATGTAAGGATATATGTAAATAATAGTCAGGAATACTTAATTAAAAAAAAAAAAAAACTATGTCTTAAACTTTGGAGCAATTTCACTCAGCATACACTTAAATGATCTAACAAGTGCTCTGCAGACCCAGCATTGGAACCCAAGGCCAGATGAAGGGGCTACATATATGCATAAACATGTTCTTGTCCATATCTACTTTTTCATTTATATATAATAGTCATTGCCTAGAAAATTGCAAAATATGCATATACACATATACAAAGAAATTCCAACATAAAAAGCTAATATGAGAAACTTCCTTCACCATTTTTCTATTGTGAATCCCTTCGGCATCAGTATCTTCTTTTGCAGGAGAATAGAATCCAAAGGCCGCTGGTCGCTTCATCCTGCTTGCAATTATAATTTGCCTCTTCCAGAATTCTCTTGTGCTGATTTCCTTGTCATCTAATTTCAACTAGTTCAGCACACAACAGACAGGGAAAGTAATGTAAGTCTAGTCAGACCTATTTGATTATGCAGCTCAGACTTCAAACATGATATTTCCATGACTCAGTTGTACAAACAAAACCCCCAAAAAGAAATTCTTTAATGAGCCCCCAAACACTAGAGTAGGATGCAAATTGCAAAAATAGGAAAAGAACAGCATAAACCTGGGAAAAGTATATATAAACAATGCCTTACTTTCTCTGGATAGGTGCAATAACTGTACACTTGTGCTCGATACCATCGAGCACAACATAATGGATTTCCTTCCAACCAGAGTCTTTGCAAAGAAGACAGGCCTGAAAGAAACTCTAGCTCCGTAAAATTGGAAATAATATTGTAGGAAACATCAAGGTCTTCAAGTGACTTCAAATTCTCAATCCCATGCAATGAAGTAAGAGCATTATTCCTCAAAACAAGCTTTACAATATGGCAGGAGACCTGCATGATCAAACAGCACACAAATATCAGTCCATAGCCGATACCCAAAAAACAAATTACAACATACACCATATACCGGTGAAAAATAAAACATTCTCCACATAAAATCAAGTTGAGTGATTTGCCTACAAAATATATTTAAGCATGCCTATCCCTACAAATGATAGCATTTCATTGTCGCAGCTACTTATCCAGCATCATATACAACAAATTATAAAGCAACCTCCATAATTCACCCAAAATACATTCACTTGAGTGAGCAGCAATATTCTTCAGTTTAAACTACAAAATAAGCATAATTCAATAACTCTGGATGTGATTCTAACCTCACTGAAACCTGTAATCGATCTTAGATGATTGAAACCGAGATCAAGGTGCTTGAGTTTGGTGCATTTACGAAGATTATCAATCTTGGCAAACTTGTTTCGACTCAAATCAAGAGTTTCAACGACAGGCAGAAGTTGCAGAGACTCGTCCATCAAAATCAAACGGTTACAGGCACACGAAACAAACCCTAACCGATTCCACTGCGGCGACTCCTTTATCTCCGCTATTCTACTCGCAAACACATGCCGCAATGCATTCTAAAAATAATAATAAATTAAATTAAATTAAATTTCATAAATTAGATTTAATTAATTTTAAGTAGCTGAACTCACAGTAGAATTGTGACAGATAATCTTCTCGAGAGTATGTCTCAACTCGAGCAAGCCTCTGGCGTCGGAAGTAGAGAGGTCACAGCCACGGAGCTCCAAAACCTTCAATCTCCCAAACGGCAGCAGCGAGATGCGCGTAGGATCGCGCGCAGGGGGAGGTAGAGCAGAGACAACTTTAAGAGACGTCAAGAGCCTCAAAATGCGACGCAATTGCTCCAGTGCGCGGTGGTCGCCGAGGTCGGAGACATAGGCACGGAGATAATCAACCGGAGCGCCGGTGAGGAGCCGCTCGAGCTCGCGCAGCGCCTCAAGGCGCGACTGGACGTAGTGGAGACCGACGGGGTTGAGTTTCAAGACAATAGATCCTTCGAGCAAGGAGCCGGCATGGCGGTCGATGAAGCCAACGAGCTTTTCGAGGTAACGGTCACCGGTGACAATCGCCATACGAGAACGAGATGGGGACAAAATGAAATTTTCATTAAACAAAGGGGGGTTTTGGAGGGCTTGAGAAAGAGAGAAGAAAGGCAAAGGCCATGGCTGAGGTTTGAGCCTAGAGCAGTTGATGGGGGTATGATTGTAAATTTTTGAAACTTGGCTAATGATTGGGCTCTTCAATGCAAGTCTTCGGAATTTTTCGGTATTTCTGATATGCCATCCTGACTTGGGCAACGTTGCCTTTTATCTACTTGGTGAACAAATCCTCATGAACTTTTCTTCTATCTCATATAATCTTTTACGCTACATATTTTTTACCATCTTTCCAAAACATTGTTTTTTATAATGATGCTGAGATAAATTCAATTTGAATAAGATTCAATAAAGATCGACACAATATAGATTAATTTAATTCAAATAAATAATTTTTGAATTAAAATTAAAATTTAACAATTTAGATTTAAATAAATTTAATTTTCCATTCAACGATACTATTTATTTTATTAACTATAATATTTATCTCTGTGATGATATTGGTTACTTTTTTAACCTTTTCAATGATATTATATCTTAATTTAAATGAGATCGAGTTTGAACTAAATATTATAAATTTGATTCAAATTCAAATCGATTTTAAATTTGAATGGCACAAATTAAGTCTATCTCTAAATCAAATTTAAGATTAGTTCGAGTCTAAAAAAAATTAATTCAAATTCAATGAATTTAGATTGAAATATGATTATAAATAATTTAGTTTTATATCTAATTTAATATATTCTAAATTTGACTCATTTGTAAAAATAAATTATATTCTAACTTGTTTGATCTAAATTTGAAGTCAAATCAAACTTTATATCTATATTTTACTGTTGTTTTTACTTGTAAAAAGTTGTCATGCTGTTGGAGCAATCTTGACCTTTAGCTACGACTTGATCAAATTCTTTAATTGTAATTCAAAGTCCATTCCAAATAAATGCAAAGCCAATATGGTAATAATTTTTTGGCCTTTTTGAGATTAACATTTCTACCACTTAGTCAACCTGTAAAATACGGTAACATTGCTTCTTTTTGGTATAATAAAAAATTACTTTTATTTAATAATTAACCACTTTCTTAAAATTTAGATCTAATAAATTGATTTAATAAAAAATTAGTGCCAGGTTTTATTTGAATTATAATTAAAATCTATTTTAATTGTGGAATCAAATTACAGTGGTTTAAATCGGATAAATAGTATTTAACGGCTATTTAATTACTGGATCAAACCGATTTTGAGTTACTAAATATTTTTTATAAAATTTTAAGATTGCTTTGAACCAAGCGTGGATTCAAATAAATAAATAAAAGGATGTTTTTCTTTTCTTAAAAATTAAAAAGATACGTGGAAGGTTCTGCATCTGAAACGTGGCACACATGCAAAAGGTGGGACCCATAATTGGATTGGATTGGATTGGATTGCTTGTTTTCAGGTATCGCCTGATCTCTCCATTCCCCGATAATCACTCAGGCTCACATTATCTTCTCCGGTATTCGAGGTCGATATTTTCAAATGTAGATAAAAATAATTGAGAAACTTGCATTGTCCAACCCAAGGTTCCTGTATTAAATTTATTTTAAAAATAATAATATCAAGATAAAATAATAATTTTATTATTTATTAATTTTAAAAAATATTTTAAAAATACTAATTTAACTTTTTAAAAACTTATTAACTATTTTAATTTTATCAAATAATTTTTTAATTATAATATATAATTAAAATTAATTATGTTTTCCTTTCATCATATTTTTTTAATTATTAAAATTTTATTTGTTTTTACACATGCAAGATGCTATACAAAATAATTTTCTAATAAGGACATCCAAATATAAAATCAAAACCATGAATATACGTATTTGGATTTAAGATTGTAAAAAATAGTTTGTCTAATATATACTTATGTTAACCATTCATGACCCAAATATAATTCAAATACAAGTGTCATGTTCAAATCATATTGTTTCATATCAAAACGGATCAATTTGAGTAATTTATAAATGAAAAACATGTGCACAATATCGTTTCAGATCAAAATGAGTTGAATAAGCCACGCAGATCAAATGGGTTGAAATGAATTATATTGTTACCACAACCCAAAATAATGTGGCCGAAACACATCTACAGAAAGCACTCCTCACAATACAAAGCAGTTTCCTTTGTAATATTCCAAATATATCACAATTGTTTCTTACTCTCTTTCGCTATATGAGTAATTCCTACCTGTTTGTCTAATTCAAGCAATCAAGCTCAAACAAAATTTAGAAAATGCATTCTAGCTTCATCTACAAGCTTATAACAAGTCACTTTCCAGAGGGTAAGAATGCATTCTAACTTCATCCACATGCTTAATAACAAATGGTCACCCGTTAGAGAGTGATATTACATTACCAACCTGATCGAGCTTATTATTGAGATAAATTCAAGCTCCAACTTTCTATTAATTGGCTTGTCAAGCTTGCAAGCTCACAGCTTGATTCAAAAAACCTTTAAAAGTTTCAAATCTAATTGCTCTTAGTTTCTAATAATTTAACTTTGAATATAAGAGTAATTGATGAATATGTATGTTATGAGGTTTGAACATAATTTTTAAAGTTAAGCTCATATCATTCATTTCTGTCAAGCTCAAACTCAAACACAAACAAAAAGCTTATCAATTCGACAAGCTCGAGCTTAAGCTTTACCCTAATCCCATTGAGCCAAACTAAGTCAAACAATATTCAGTTTGGCTGGATTATATCCATAATTAGTTCACTTGAATGTCTAACATGGAAATTTATGGTGATATTGTTAGTTTTTGAAACCAAAAGGGTAAGATTAAATTTGATTTTGTGTTAAGAGTTTACGGTTTAAAGCACGACTACAACTTTAGTTTTAGCAACCAACAACATCCATCTATCAATGGTTTAATACTGTTTAGTTTAGTTTGACTGAATTGTAACTTTTGTGTAACACAGTATTTGTTTTATTTTATTTGACTTATCAAAAAAAAAAACAACCGTCTCCCAATATTGAAATAGGACAGTAAAAATTTTAGCTAATGACAAACTACTGATGAAAAATAATCAGTATTAACTTTACTTCCTTCAAATATGAATTCATTGCCACTGTGTGACCATATCAGCTCCACTGATTAAGAAACTGGTTGAATACATGAACAGAGAACATTTTGCGCTTCAGCGAACCCAGGAATGAAAAGATTAATGACTCTAAACATACAAAATATTCGCTTCAGGAAGGAAAAAACTGAAGGTAAATGCATTCAGCAGCTTCATAACCTTGTGATTCTAATTCCTATGAAATAATGAATCATAAAAATTGATCAGTAAAGGCCAAATACCTTAAAGAGTTGCTACATCCGGTTCTTTTTTGGCACCAATCTCTTGTAAGCCATGAATGTAACGGCCGCAGATAGAGTATACCTGATAAAAAATAATATAAATACATCATACATAACATGTTTAATAGCATAAGGCTTGACACAAGTTATTTGACTCTGGCAACCATAAGCAACATCAAAATAGTAACAATGCCAAACTGTACAATTTGAAATCACCAGCAAAGTAAAGTCAATAGTAGCGCAGAAGAAAACCATATGCCAAGCGTACCAGGTTAATGTATAATTTAGATGGTCCTGTGGCATCACTGAACTGCGAATCAAGGTATTGATATCCTTCGGGACAGGGTAAGGGTTGCTTGGATTGACATTTTCGTTCATTTCCTCAATGTATATTGTGTTCTCAGGAAGGCCAGAAGTATGAGCCATTGCAGGAACATCAACATAGAACCACTGGCAAGAGCTTGGATCATTTGCTGGTACAAATATGCTAGGCTTCTCACTTCCACGAATTACTCCAACAACTTCTACAGTGGTCACAGCAGGGACTTGATCCTGTAGATAGCTAGAATAATTAAGATTGTTTCTTCAAACTTTTGTATATAAAGACAAAACATATCATATAATGCTATGAACTTACCTCAACCATCATAGGCTTCTTTGACCAAAACCTCCACCAAGAACTTCTTTGATTTTGTTGCACAGAGGAGGGTGCTGTATTTAAAGGCTTTTCATGCTCTCGCAAATCTTCCAAAGACTTGTCCCTCCAACTACGCGGTGCCCATCCTCTATTGACCAGGACAGGAGACAGCACACTAAAAGAACATACTGATTACAATGTCATCTGAAAAGTAACAGTAATTCTATCCCATTTATTACTCAAAAACACCAAAGCAAACATAAAATCAACTTTTAACACAATTGTCATAAGTGCAAAAAAAAATTGAGAATGTAGAGTCTTAAGCCCTTTCTCTATGCTTTTAGATGAGTCGACTGCTTTTATACCAAAATATGTTGCTTGATCAACAACCCCAAGTCTATAACACAATCTATCTCAACAACATTGACTTGATATATTTCCTTAAAAATTCAGAGAATTTAAGATTTCTTAACTATCTTATAAATTTCCTTTAAACAGATATACTGTCAACTACCTTAATGACTTTTAAAGAACGGAAAGAATGCTCACTTTTATAGAAATTAGTTATATGGTCATAAACTGTGCAACTATAGGAATTAAAACCAACTTGCACATACCTCTCAGGGTTGTTGGGGACTGGCATGAGAGGTGTTATAACATAGTAGCCGTTCTCTGTCACTCCAGAAATGCTTCTTGAGCGTGGACCAAGATACACTGACTTTTCCTCATCAAAAACTCCTTTGCATATCACCCTCCTAAACTCCAGAGAATCCACATTTTCAGTTAAAGACGATAAGATATTTAACTTCAAAGGTTCAGCTTCCAACCTCTTCCGTCTATATTCCAGCATTTCTATCTGTATGTATAAAGCACCATCCATTACTATTTTTCATTCAACTAAAAAACTGTAGCCCCCAAAGGCCATCCTTTACAAACCAAATTGCATAAATACAATAACTGCTAAATAAAAAAATTGTTTTGCTTAATAGATCGCAAAACTTTACATGATCTATTAAAAAGTATTGTCTTCCAGCCCTTTCTCAGAGCAATGCATAAGCATCCAAAAGCATTGTGGCATAACCTCAATTAGACACTATATTAGAGAAAGTAAATTAACAAGCTATTAATTCAATTCAATTGAAAATCCCATCTCGAGCATGCCCAGATGTTGAAATCAGTCTCAAACATGATACTACACTTTAATGAGCATCAGAAGCTTATGGATGAGCATTTACCTGAACCAACAATGATATTTCTTTTTTCTTTTTGCACTGTGAACTTCATTAGCAAATATAAAATAGTGACATAGTAATTCATAGCCTGAAGATCATCTTCATCATTATCAAAATTTGCACGATATGAAAAAAAGCCCACCTAGATATATCCATAAATATTGCTTCAAACATCAAAGTGCAGAGTTTCAGCAGAGTTTCATCTTTTCAAAAAGAAAACAAAATTATAATTATGCAAATGAATGAAGAAAAAAGGTTGACCTTATCTTGCCTTCGAAAAATTTGCCAGGTTCCAAGGCCAAAAGTGATAGCTCCAGGCAAAAACAGCAGCCATTTCGACAAAGTTCTCGACCCCTTCTCTGACTTTCCCGAGGTTGAAGAAGAAGCAGTATCAAAGGCAGAGTTAGAGAAGGCTCGCTGGAGCCCATCGTCAAGATTATGCCTTGAAAGGTAAAACAGCTTATCACCAGCTCCAACGCAACGAAATTTCGTTAGGGTTTTGGAGACGAAGGGTACCGCCATCTTTACTCTCTCATTTAAATTCCGAACTCCTTGTCCCTTTGAGTCCCACTGGGGGCAGAATGTAATAAAAAGGCTTTTGTTGTAGTCATGAACCATATACAAATAAGGGCCGAATGGCTCCTAAAATTCGAACTTAATTTATTTTATAAAAGCAAGTTTAATTTTTAATTTAAATTTAATTTATTTAATTAAAATTAAAATTTTAATAATTTAGATAAAATCTATTTCAATTACTAAATATGTTCGTTTATAGCAATTATAATATATAAATCAACTTATATCCACCGTTCCTATATTATAGTTGTCGTTCATCATTAATCATGATTAAAATTACAAATGTGTCCAATTATTTGTAGCTTGAATTTAGCTCTAGAGTCAAATTTGAGTTTGTTGTTGTTTGATTCAATGAGTTTACAACTCAATTTGAATATATACAAACTTTTAAAAGTTCAAAATCTTATATTTATGTATCGAAACCTTATTTTTTAACTTTATAAAAAGTATTTGATAAATATATAATTTATTAAAAATAATGTAATTTTTTAAATTGATATTTAATCAATTATTGTTATTTTGAGTTTGAACACCAACCTATTAACTTTTTAATTTATCACATTGAAGTTTTGTTTAGATAAAATTGAGGCCCATTTGAGTCCCACAAAAGCCCATTAAAAGCACAATACGGAAACAAATATCAGTAGCCCCTTCTTACATTGTTTCCCTGATCGTGTCTCCTCCAAAAGCCCAACAGAACTCTCTTATACTGTTCCAGTCTCGGTTGCTATACTTCTGTCCATTTCATGCTTTTGTATATCCTTCGAACAGGATTAGATTGAATTTACTACTCAATTTAAATAAATTAGTTTTAAATTAAAATTTTAGTTCCATAATTTTTTTGAAATTAATTACTTGATAAGATATGAATTTGAATTAATAAAAAAATATATTTAATTTCACAATGACTCATCAATATTGATAGAATTACTCATCAGAAATACAAATATCATGATGTTTACTTAATCTGTAACAATCGACTTAGATTGATTATTTGATTGACTCAATATTTATAATCCGAGTTTGAAAATATTGATGAGATTTGGTATAAATGGGTAAACTCGTGATTGAGAAGAAAAATTTTGGGTATTTTTTCTCATCAAAACATGAATGAAAACAAGGAAACCTAAAAAGAAGAAAAACACAAAGCAACAACAAAGCAAATCAATCCAAATTTATAAGTCTTAGGCGTCCCGCCATGGGTTGCTACTCCTGCACCGTTTGATGATGCAGTTATTCAAGAGCTTCCGTTTGATGGAGGCCCTGTAAATAAGTAACCAGTAAACACAATAGACAACAGTCAAAGTTTCTATTGAAATAAAGTTATCACATTCCAAGAGATCATAAGTTATGGAATGGTCATCTGAAAATGGTGCAGGCGAGGATGCTTCAGAGATCACAAAGGAAGAAGATGGAGTCAGTTCGTCAGAAGGGAAATAATAAAGAAGATGTTCCCACATGCAATCGTTCAATCACATAAATTGTAACATCCCAGATTCGGGGTCAGTTTGAGATTTTTGTGAATTCTAGGGTTGTGTGTATGTTTTGGGGTGAAATAGTGGTTTTTAGAGAGTTTTGTGGCTTGTGCATGGATCCGTTTGGGAGGATTTGCATGCGAGCGCGGGAAAATGGCATTTTTGTAAATTTTTCCTGCCATGTACGCCCGTACATGAGATAAGTTTCAGCCGCCTTGGTTTTAAGTCGCGCTTATCCGCTTCCAAACCCATTTTCACCCAAAGTTTTCCTTTCAATTTCAGAGAACATCAACCCTAGGAGGGAAGAGCAGCTTTCAGGACCTTTCAATCAAGTTTGAGCTAGAGATCTTCTTGAGAGAGAAAGCATGTCTAAAGGTAGGTGCTTCCTTCCTCTTTCCCTTGTGTTTTGATTCGGTTTGATGCTTGCTTTATGCATGAGATGTGCTTCCAACATGCTTGTGATGTTTTCCTTGCGTGTTGATGATGATTTGAGATAATTATGTTGATGATTGATGCTTATTTGCATGTGATGAGTGAGAATATATGTTTATGTATGTTTGGAGATTGGGTTGGATGATTTTCATGAGATTTGAAGTTGTTGGAAGTTTAATTATGCTTATTTGAAGTGTTTGGCATGTGATTTATGCTTGATTTGAGTTTGGGTTGTGTTTTTGGCTGGAATCGAGTTGATTCCCGACGGTCATGGAGGTGCAGAGCAGGATGTACTCCCGTACACCCGCAGTGTACGCCCGTACATCATGCCTTTTCTTCAGCATGTACGGCCGTACATGGCTCATGTACGCCCGTACATCAAGGCAAAATGAGGAATTTTCCAGAAATCACAGAATCGCGCACGACCACATGCACGACTTGCTCACGGTCCCGTGCACATGCATGTACGCCCATACACATGATACGTACGCCCGTACGTCAAACAGAAAAGAGAAAAATAAGTTTTAAATGAAAAATATGCACAGTAAACCCTATCCAATGGATAGAAAACAGTAAATTGAGCTCAAATAAGATACATGATGCATCATATATATATGCATAGCATGGCATGCCATCCAGTGTTTTCAGATACGGATCCGAGGATCCGAATTCATGTTTTTAGTTGAAAAACACAGTTTTCAGAGGTGAATACGAGGGGGCACTTGTGAGTTTCAGCACCCGTGTCACCAGAAGTTATATACTCATTACTAGCCCTATGTATTGGCATGTGCCGGGTTGCTCAGCTAGTAGTTTAGTTTTCCTGGTCCGAGGATCAGATGAGTTATAGCGCGAGACGCTCAAATCAGTTCAGTTTCCAGGCCCAGGCCTGATGGCATCACGTGGGCCATACAGTTTGTGGCACGTGTTTGCAGAGGAAACTCACATGGCCAAAGTGCCGAATCCCTGTATTTCATCAGTCTGCGCAGCACAGTTTTCAGCATAGCATGTACCCCAGGGTACTCAGTTTTCAGTATAGCTTTCAGATAAAGCTTTATGATTTTCAGATATGGGATCCCAGGATCCAACAGCAGTTTTCATGAACAGTTTTCAGAAAACTATTTTCAGTATACAGGCCCAGGCCTAGTTATGATTTCAGCATGTTATCATATCATGTCATGATTATATGACACAGTGCATATCATTCAGAGAATGATAAGACAGTAAGAAACTGTAAATGAACAGAATATGAATTACGTGTAAAAGACACGAATAGTAGAATATCAGAACATGTTAAGCTTCGTAATGACACGTGACTTTCAGAAAACAGTAATATTATCAGTAACAGTAACAGATCAGATCAGAACAGTTCAGTTTATGCTTTCAGCCTGAGTTCAGTGCGTCAAGTTTGACCCTTCCGGATTACTCTTCACTCTAGGTTGTTTACGTATACTCATATACGTATTTTACGACCCGGTATGAGGTAGTATCCGATCCGTGAAGATGAGACCGTCAGAGTGGTTTTCAGTTGAGCCTGTTCAGTTGTGTTGAGGTGGCAATCCTTCGAGAAGGGTTGGTTTAGGGTCTGAGGATATGAAGTGCTTACTGAGTGATTTTATCACTCACTCCCTACTTTCCTTTCTCTTGCAGGTAGGTTGTTGGGAGCTGGGAGGAGGAGTCTGCTGCTATTTGGGATCCAGTTTACTTCAGTTTGTTGTATGCACATGTATATGTTTTCCGCGAATATTTTAATATATGCAAGTTTTATTTGGGCATGTATATATGTATGTATACAATGTACCACAGGTATTTCCGCTGCGATATTTTAGTTCAGTTAAGCATTTCGGTCGGGTATTATTGACCATATTTTTTTTATTTATTTATTATTATTTTATTAAATAGAGAATAGTAATACCATTCTGGGATGTCTTACATAAATAGAGAAGACAAAAAAAAAAATGGTAAAAATTAAAACAAAATTATCCTTGATTAATAGGTTTTCATGAAGAGATAATAATATGATACAACGATCAGATCAATATGATTAAATCATCAATATTGATATCATAATAATATTATATTATTATCATATTGACATCATTAATTGAAAATTTGATTTGGGATGGATCATTTGCCCCAATGTGGATAAAAAATATTAGTTATAAATGAAAATTTTATAAAGAGAAAAATTATAATCACCATTGGGTTCAATTTTAATCAAGTCCAAATAAAATTAAAAAATCATTAAAGATTAACAAATTCATATTCAAACTCAACTAAATGTTAATTTAATTATAGATTTAATTTGATCAACTTAAACTCAAGTGTTTAAATCAGTTTGAACTTGACCATTTTATGAAAATTAACTTAATTATTAACGTTTGAATCTAATTCATTTGATTTGAACTTAAACAATTAGAACAAAATATCTCCAGCATATGAACACATCCTCAACCAAACTATCTAGACTTTTTAGACTCGTATTGCGAAAGTTCTTTGGTTGGTTAGTTGCACATAAGACTGACGTGAAAGATCAAATCCAGGGCTTACCAACCTTCCATGTTGAAATATCATCAACAGTGCTACAAGCCTTGGGGAGATGAAGAGCTTCATCCTAAGTAATATTCAGCGACTTCAACATCTCAAGATTGTTAAACACATTGCACAAACACGCAACATCTTTCGTCAGCATTTCCTTCAACGGCGCACAGCAAGACCTCAACGACGAATCTGATTTCCAATAGGGTTTGCATGGAAGAAGACTATTTATCACGAAGGAAGAAGATGGAGTTAGTTCATCACAACAGAAATCATGAAGAAGATGTTGAAATAATTAGACTCACAAGTGACAGATGAATTCATCTGCGAGATCCGATCAAGGTATGATACTTTTGATATAATAGAAAACTTATCACATCAAAAATTATGATCCTTACCATGCAATTAAGATTGAATTTGATTCAAATCAAGATTGAACAAAACTCAGTTAAAAACTAGTTAGAGATCAATCTGAGATTCATTAATTAAAACTTAAATTCAATTCAAATATAATTTAATTATACATTCAATGCGAATTAGTTTAAAGTTAAATATTTGGATTAATTTGAACTTAACATGTTTTATGAAAATAACTTGGTTATTATCTTAAACTCAACTCATTTGATCTAAATTCAAACAATTAAATCAAATTAGCTCTACGTTCAATAATGTAGGCATAGATCCTTATACGACAGACTTGGAAGATCTAGGGCTTACCATTCTTGCATGTTGAGTTATAAAAAATGGCGTCCCAAGCCTTGGGAAGATGAAGAGCTTCACCCTGAGTAATTTTAAGCAACTTCAACAACTCGAGATTGTTAAACACACTGCACAAGCACGTAACATCTTTCCTCAACATTTCCTTCAACGGCACACAACAAGAACTCGGCGGCAAATTCGATTTCCAATAGGGTTTGCATGGAAGAAGTCTCCCTGCACATGACGAGGATTCCTCTAACCCTGAACCACGTTGGTGGCTCAAGTCCCTGAAAAACCCACATGAATCCATGAATAAAACAGAACAAAAAGAAACAAAATTAAAAGCTTGGAATCCATTTTATTGGATTCACATACTGGTTTAAATTTTTCATAGTTATGTTTATATAGAGAGAGATCTTTAGGGTTAGTTGAGTTTGTACCTGTTATATCTAGATATGGAAACCCTAGTTTCGGTTTGCAGTTAAAGATTTACTCTCTTAGTAAATAAAAATACTATTTCTATCTAATTTCCTTTCTATCAGAGAATATATTTACATAAAAAAGTTGCATTACCTTTTTGTAAATACATTAATTTAAATAGGATTGATTATCAATTGAACCGGTTCAATCAATTGATCTGAATTTTAAATTAATGAAATAACATTATAAAAAAAATTATGGCGACATTGTGAAACTTTTACATAATATGCATATCATATTTTACTACTATCTATGTATACATATTTTTAAATACTTATTTGTGCAAATGATATGTTATTATGTGATTGAAATATAATTAAATTATTTAAATTAGAGATAAATTAACACGTAATTATATAATGACATATTATGCATATTATGTAAAACTTTTACATAATATGCATATCATATTTTACTACTATCTATGTATACATATTTTTAAATACTCATTTATGTAAATAATATATTATTATGTGATTGAGACATAATTAAATAATTTAAATTAGAGATAAATTAATACTTAATTATATAATGATATATTATCTAGATGTATAAATATTTAAACACATGATAACATATTATCTAGAAACAAATATAAATATTAAATAATTTGTGATTTTTTTTGCAAAATAAATAACAGCCTTAATCTTCCCTGGGCACCTAACATTCTTTCTTTAAAGGCAGTTGCAGTATAGACAATGGTAAAGAAGAACATATGCAGAAAAACAAGATTGAAGAGTGAAAGTAAAGTAGAACTGAATTCAAATGAGTTTAACTTGAAAAGGCAACATGTTTGAATAAGAAATAATCGTTGGAATCCAGAAAAATTATGAAAGAAAAAAAAAGAGTCATAAAAAAAAGAAAAAGAATAGTTGGCGATGCAAACTTTGGTTAAAGTCGAGCTGACCAATGGTTTCAAGCTCGAGTAGCTTGCATTGAATACACCCGTGGCAGGGCTCAATCAAACCACAGAGGCGAGTTTCTCATTATCAACATTGTGGTGAGGTTGAACCGAGCCAACACCACGGGCTGATTGATGCCTGAATTTGAGTTGATGATGGAAATTAATGAGGAGAAAACTGATTTAACTTAGCTTTTGTAAACGTGTTACCTCTATGTAAATATATATTATATATTAAATTAATTATTATGGGTGCGTCCAAATTATTATAAAAGCAAAGGCGGATCTTCTTCAGTTTAAAAGACATGAAGAATGAACCTACAGAAGTATGAACTGGTCTCTGAAGGTATGCCGGCAATATTCTCAGGATATCAGCCGACCACCTTGTTTCATATTTTTTCATGACTTGATAAAGTCTTCATACGACACCGTTCAATTGCTGGGCATGTACAATGTCATACACATTCCCACGTCAACATGACACCAACGTGATGTTAGAATAACGGTGGGATCTATCTGGATTCGATACTATTCAACTAATTCCAACTATGTAGGAATCTTTTAAGATCTTAAAACAGGTAACTTGTTGGATATATCAGTAGATTTTTAATATTACCCCTTAGTTATTAATATATTTTTTTTTGGTGATATACATGTGTGATATTCTTATGACAATATATATATATATATGTATTCTGTAAACATATATTACAAATTTTTCTTTGTAAAGACAAAACCTGAAGCTATCTCCCGGAATTTTCAAAGCAAATTATCGACAAAACCAAAGTCTGAAGAGACAAACATTACTCTTGCCGAAATCGCCACTTAAATGACTTTCTCTTTTTACAACTTCACAGGTTATAACAAATTTGGCTTAATAATCAGTTTCCTGAAAACTTTCAAGGCCAGGCCATGGCGAAACTGGGGCGAACCGACACGAACAGGAACCTGGGGACTCTCCTGGATATGGACAAGTCAAAAAATGCAGCCCCAGCTGCTGTTGCTCGACAGAAACTGATTCCAGGGCGCGGCCTGGAGTTCAAGAATTTGTCTTATAGTGTTCTGAAAAAGCAGAAGAAAGATGGTGTTTGGATCCCGAAAGAAGCTTATCTTTTGAATGATATTTCCGGGCAGGCTGTGAGGGGAGAAGTCATGGCAATTATGGGGCCTAGTGGAGCTGGAAAGTCAACTTTTCTCGATGCTTTGGCTGGCCGAATTGCTCAGGGAAGCCTTGAAGGGTCTGTCAGAATTGATGGAAAGCCGGTTAGTTTTACATAGATACAATTATCCTCATGATGCATTAAACAATTAGACGTTGATCCAACCTGGTTTAAATCCACATCTGGATCTATCGAATCGAACTTGAGTTGCAGCTAAAGATCAACTTGTATATTGATCTAGTGATATTATAATTCAGGTTGATCCCATGCATACTTATCCAGTATTACTGTTTACTTTATCAAAAACTCTCCTATGACATATGAAGGAGGCTGCTGGAAGAAAACAAGCAGGAAATCTCAAGCCTTTTTGACATTAACCTAAACCATGCAGACCAGCCTGAATTAGCATGACTTGGTGACAATACTTCTACATATTTGCATAGTTTAGAAGTGAAAATTTTGTTTTGGTAAAAGTTAGGTGTCATTAGGTTGCAAAGTATGGTCATTTAGTATTAGAATGGTGCCAAGCATGGTGATGATTTAATGCACTGTCCAAAATCCAATTTTTTGTGGAAATTTGGTGGAACAAACTTTGTTTATGAAATGTATTTAAAGTGCAATTGGTAATGTAATATTTTTACACTCCAGAAAACAAGCGTGCAATACATTTTCTCCTTCTTCTATCCTTTCTAAAACCTGCTGCATTTTTCCTCCTTAGCCGAGAGAGACTTGAACATCTCCTTTGATTATCAACATATTAAGCACTAGTTTAAATGAATTTGAGTTTGAACTAGATATCATGTATTTGATCTGAGCTTCTTAATCTTGTTTAGAATGAAATCATCTATACTAACAATAAACAAATATTGATATGTGTAATATTATAACACCTAATTACATTATGATTTATCAATATTTTAAACTGTATATGAGATATCTGTAATGAATGTAATATGATTGTTTCAGATATATTTACAAAATGATAATGAACTCATTTTCAAATTACATAAGAATGTTTTGAAATGGGTTTGCAGGTGACTACTAGCTACATGAAGATGATTTCTTCTTATGTTATGCAAGATGACCAGCTATTCCCAATGCTCACAGTGTTTGAAACCTTCATGTTTGCTGCTGAAGTTAGGCTTCCTCCTTCCATTTCCAGGGATGAGAAGAAAAAGAGAGTTCAAGAGCTGCTTGACCAACTGGGTTTGCAGGTATTACACCTCCTTTTCGATCTTTACTAAAATCCGGATTTCAAAACTTAAGTTCATGACCATATAGAAGCTTAAATATTTTATCCTCTTTACTCAAGTGAGTTTACTAGCTGAAGCAGTACTCCTAACCACAGTTTTAATCGAGACTGGATTGACCAGTAGGATTAGTCTAACTGGAGCATTGAGCAAGTCTAGATTAGGCTTACCCCATTTCCAGCTTAGGCTATTGAACAGAGGTTTCGATTACGGTTTACCCTGTCAAACCGTTCTAACTTAGGCTATCAGATCGAGGGGAGCCAAATAATTGGGACTTGGGGCAAGCTTAGATTAAGTTTGCCCCATTCAGGCTTCAACTATCAGATTGAGGGTTAGACCACGATTTTCCTTGATGAAGCTAGTGTGCTAACATTTTGTAAAAAATTGGAAATTTTGGGAGTGTTGGGCCTCGGGTTGTGGCAAAGGATGTGATAAACTAAGCTACAAAGAAATTTTTTGGATTGAAGCCCAACACTTTATGAGAGAACATGTTTGACGAATAAGCTTAATTAAATTTTAATTAACCGTAATTCAAATTGAATATTTAATGATCAAATAAAAAACTGTTTTAAGTATTAATTATAATATTATTTAAATAATTAACAAGTATTTTCACCAAATCCTTACCCGGTCTAGGTTTGAAAACCATACTTATTAAAGGGAGAAAAGCACACTCTTAAGTCAAACTCTTATTCTAAGAGAAAGACACTGTTTATATACTCAAAACCTAATTAATAATTTGTGGTGTGTACATGCAGAGTGCAACGCATACATATATCGGTGATGAGGGAAGAAGAGGAGTGTCAGGAGGAGAAAGAAGAAGGGTTTCAATAGGAATCGACATTATCCATAAGCCATCCTTATTGTTCCTTGATGAACCCACTTCAGGTCTTGACTCTACAAGTGCTTACAGTGTAGTCGAAAAGGTTAAAGACATTGCACGAGGAGGTAGCATTGTCCTCATGACCATTCACCAGCCTTCTTACAGAATCCAAATGCTTCTCGATCGCATTACTGTTCTAGCACGGTACGTCATACAGGATTCTATACAAAAATTTTCCTTCTTTTTTTTTTTTTCTGGTGCAAGAAATCTTGGATTGAAAACTCGGATACTCGAATTTGAGTCTTAGTATTTGCATGAAGTGGAAAAAACCACTCGACCACATGGGCAATTATCCAGTTCAGGCCCTTTCTTTTGCAAAATCTGAGACTCAGAACTTGAGATTCAAACTTTGCAAAAGGTGGAAAGAACCACCAGCCCACATGGGCCACCGAGATGTTCGAGTCCAGAAGCAAATCTGGTTCAGACATTTTTCTGCATAGATTGAGTCAGGAGCTTGAGTCTTAGCCTTTGCATAAGTAGGCCAGACACATGGGCAATCAGGACCTGAAAGCAACTTGGTTTAGGCTTTTACATAACGTCTCATCAACTAAAGTTTATTTATGCTATTAAGCAAAGTTTATTTATATGTTAAACAACAAAATCTTTCGACATTGTGAAAAATCTACTTACAAGGCAAGATTTAGTTTGTAAGCTTTCGTATTTGACCAAACTCTGTTATATTAATTCTTGAAATCTGTCGACACGTTTGGATTAACAGGGGCAGACTGTTATACATGGGAAGTCCAGTTGCTCTTCCTGTCCATCTCTCAGGTTTTGGAAGGCCCGTTCCTAACGAAATAAACAGCTTGGAATATCTTCTGGATGTGATCAAAGAGTACGATGAATCCAATGTGGGACTCGAACCACTTGAGCTCTATCAGCGCCATGGAACCAAACCTGATCAAGCTGCGAGAACCCCCATTCCAAGAACACCAAAAACAAAACGAACTCCATATATGAGAACGCCTGGATCCAAATATGCAATCAGTCTCCGTAGCCAAGCACTCTCAGCAACTGGAACGCCTCGAGCAGACTCGGGACAGTTTGGATACGATGATCCGGATGATGATGATGAAGAATTTGACAATTCCCTGGAAAGGAAATCGGTTGTTACACCAATGACTATGCAAAGTGGTGTCTATAATCCACGCTTAGCTTCTCAGTTTTACAAGGATTTCTCAGTCTGGCTGTACAATGGTGTCGTCAGAACTCCTCGTCGGCCGCCGACCTGGACTCCTGCAAGAACTCCAGGACGAACTCCAGCAAAAACTCCAATGTCTGGTGCTAAGCGTCAGCATAACGTCCCTTCTCACCCAAAAACTCCTGTAGTTTTTAGTCCATCTCTGGACCCTCGCGGAAGTTCTTATGAAGACTTTGAATTTGAAGAAGTCGCCCTTGATGAGCCTGAAAATGGTCCCAAATATGCAAATCCATGGCTCCGGGAGGTTGCTGTGCTGTCCTGGCGCACATCACTCAATGTAATTCGCACTCCTGAGCTCTTCCTTTCCAGGGAAATCGTCCTGACAGTAATGGCACTCATTTTGTCTTCCCTTTTCAAGAATCTCCATCACCATGACTTCAAAACAATCAATAGGCTTCTCAATTTCTACATCTTCGCAGTGTGCTTGATCTTCTTCTCTTCCAATGACGCTGTCCCGACTTTCATTCAAGAAAGATTCATCTTCATCAGAGAAAGCTCCCACAATGCCTACCGCGCTTCCTCTTATGTCATCTCTTCCCTCCTGGTTTACCTCCCATTCTTCGCCATCCAAGGCTTCACATTTGCAGTCATCACCAAATACATTCTCAAACTTAACAGCAGCCTCATCATCTTCTGGATAATCCTGTTCGCGTCTCTGATCACCACAAACGCCTATGTGATGCTTGTGAGTGCACTCGTTCCGAGTTACATCACAGGCTACGCAGTTGTGATTGCCACAACAGCTCTTTTCTTCCTGACTTGTGGCTTCTTCCTGAAGAGAATCCACATACCAATTTGGTGGAGGTGGCTCCATTACATCTCTGCAATTAAGTACCCCTTCGAGGCTTTGCTGGTGAACGAGTTCAAAGGCGAAAGGTGCTATAATGGGTCCATTGCTGATCTTTCTCCAGGGCCTCTCGGAGAGCTGAAGCTGAGCAATCTGCATAAAAGAACCAAGGCACAGTGTTTCATTGGAGAAGATGTGATATCCTCCATGGCTTTTCAGTGGGACAATCTTTGGTATGATGTCGCCATCTTGCTGGCTTGGGGAGTTGTCTACAGATTGCTCTTCTATGTGGTTCTGAGATTTTACTCCAACAATGAGAGAAAATAATCATCTTCTTTATCACTTCAAGGCTCAGCTCTCAGTTTTTAACTAATACAAAAAAATAAAGAATAAAAAAAACATCAACATCAACAAGAAGGCCTTCTTGTGTATTTATATTGAATGTAAGTCCTTGCTCGAGCTAATAAATAATATGCAACTCTTCTTATGGAGGTTCACATGTAAATCAACCAAAAGCTACATGCATACACGTACTGTTTTGAAAACCGGACCAGCCAGGAAGGAGGGGCAAGCCTAGATCGGATT
Source organism: Anacardium occidentale (assembly GCA_026122585.1). NCBI lineage: Eukaryota > Viridiplantae > Streptophyta > Magnoliopsida > Sapindales > Anacardiaceae > Anacardium > Anacardium occidentale. Next base: position 365,106 of record JAJEJH010000047.1, read on the forward strand.
TCAGACAGGGGGTTTGGGGTTTGACTGACAGTTATCCAGCAAACCGCTGGAAGCATATCGGTGGAAACTTGAACTTGGATTGACCGACTACTTATGCCGGTCAAACTGTTGGAACCAACCCGGTGAAAACTTAAAACATGAATCTCAATCCTTATACAAGCTGGGAAACATCACACACCACACCATGTTATTAACCTGTGTTTGTATTGTGTGAGTAAAAATCTGGTTCTACTGACGGTTTACTCCCATCAAACGGAAAACTCGATTGTATTTAAACCAAACATCCCAACATTTCATTCAATGATAAATTATTCTTTATAAAAGTTTTCAAAATTAAATATCCACTTATTCGATATTTTTATTTCTTTGAATTAAAATTAAAAATAAATTTTATAAAAATAATAAAATATGAATTTAAAATAAAATAATATTAAAATAATAATATAAATTTAATAAATTAATAAAATTTTTAGTAAAATAAAAATAAATAATTGGCCGTGGCTTTTAATTTTATTTTTTAATTTTATTCATTTTTATATTATTTTATTTAAAATTTATTTTAATATTATTTATGTTAAATTTTATTTTAATATTAATATTATTAAATTTTATAAAAGATATTTTGGTCTTTTCATAATAAAATGATACGTGTTTAGCTTTTAAAACTTTTACAAATAACAATTTGTCATTAAACGAAACCTTGGTAGCAATACGTCATTTGACCTTTTATTTATATTATTAAAATTATAAGACATTAATTTTATTATAAAATTTTTAATAAATTAACGTTAAAAAATTTATTAAATTTATCATTAAAACTATAAGATATTAAATTTATTACAATATTTTTAATAAATTAACATAAAAATTTTTTATTTTTAGGAAAATAACTACTTTAGATTTATAGAATAAGAATCTACAATGTCATTAAACTTTGATGGAAAATAGTCATTCAATCTTTTATTTCGTGCTTGTTAGCTGTGCATGAAGTTGTGCTATCTCATTCATTAGAAAAAACATTCTCCATCGATGAGATGATAGTGAGAGTCCCATAGTACTACTTCAAGAAATATTTGATCAATTTTTGTTTGAAAATTTTCAATATTTTTGAAATTAAATCATATATCCATACGATTCGATGAAAGAGACAATTTTATTCAAGTTACAAGTAAACTATTTAACTAATGATCAAATTAATTAATTATTTAAAATAATTATATATAATTAATTATTAATATACAATTTTAATTATTTTAAAAATAAAATAAGCAATTTAATAATATATGACTAAAATTAATGAATAAAGTATTCAATTTAAATTCTAATAATCATTTTTTTAATTATTTTTTACAAACTACGTTAAAACTACTTATTTCTACCTATAGTTTGATCCTGTCTCAAAATTTCATCTTCTAAATTTATAAAATCAAAAATCTCATTCATTGACCAAAATCAACGGTTAAATATTATTTTATAAAATAATAAAATATTATTTAAATATATAAAAATTTCAAAAACAACTACAGTCGTTGGTGTTAACAGTAGTAACTGTCAATAATGAAATCAAGTGATTATTTTCTAAACACCTAGTTCCAAAGGAGACTAAAGAGGCCAAATTTGACTGTCTTTAACCTCTTCATTTAACAGAGACAGTTAGATATGACCTCTTCTACTAAAAAATTGTTGAAAACGACTAGAAATGATCAACTTTGACCCCATTAATTGTTTTTATTCATGATTTCTGACAAATATCATCAGATCTGAGTACCTTCGTCAAACAGAAAGATCAAATTTAACCTCCCCTAAACTCAAATCATCGTTTCCAATCACCTAGTCTTATTAACGAAGACCACTATCACCAATATCAATGATAGTGGTTGTTTTTGTATCTTTTAAATTTAAATATTTTTTAATAATTATTATATTTAAAAATTATTTTATAATTTTATTATAAATTTTTTTAATATATTTTAATCATTTTATCAAAAATATTTAAAAAGTTGAATGAAATTTAATCAAAAGGACAAGATATTGAGTAATCTAAACTTGAGAGGTAAAAATCTGATAGAGAATCAAACTATGGGTGGCAACAAGTCGTAATCATTTTTTTTTAATAAGTGACCATTTAAAACCATGAGAATTTCACCTCCCATGACTCTTATTTTTAGAGTTAGATTCAATTTGAATCGTTCAAACTCAAATTAGATCCAAATATTTAAGTTCAGCTTAGTTTTCATCAAATCTAAAGATAAATTATGAAGTTTAAACCTAAGCCATTCAATCTTCTATGGCATGCATAACCAAACAATTATAGCATGCACTGTTTCTGACATACTAATGAAGAAAATTGTGCACAAAATATTCTATTACAACATTTGATACAAAACAGCATCAATAAAAACTAAGCTTCAAATAGCACTTCTACTACCGGTTTTATTTGACTGAAAGGCCTACAAAAATTAAATACAGGGAGAGTGTAAATAAAAATATAATTCTTATGTGTTTGCAGGTACTTTTACAGCATATAGTGGCAAGAGTTTCATAATGTTGTTTGAAGAAACGACTCATTCACCATAAACCAAAAAAGAGGAACAAACAAAAGTATACCACATACCTATGGAACTAAAAATTTAATGAAGTTGAAAGAATTGAGCTTACAGTTGAACAAAATTAATATTGAGGCTTCTTCTTCGATTTTGGTTTTTGTCACCCAGGTCATGCACTGGGTTGGTCTTTTATTGCTAATTGATGGCTGGATGAAGACCTGAGCCAGAAGAATTGACTAACAAACTTAAACCCTCGGATACAGGGCAATTGCAGTCTGGAGATTTCTTGTTGACATTGTATGGCGCTGTGCTCAACACCCTGAATGCAAACAAATAAGTTTATCCTAAGGCATTAATTTTGCGAAACCAAAACGAACAAGTTTAGCATGTCAAAAAAGCACATTCTTCTCTCTTTTTACTATAGTTGTTCTATTAAGTCCATGAGTTAAATTCCATGCACAAAGAAAACAAGAAGAGTGAAGCAACAGACGGAAAGTTCAGATTGAACGTTAAAAAGGAAATGGATTAAGACTTCATGATGTTTTAAATAAAGTTTTCAGGGACCAGCTTCATCTGAATCCAAATGAATCAAATTTACAGAAATTGTTTGGTCTACTTATGATGTCTTTGGACACACATATTAATGAAATAACAATTGTGTGGATTATTCTCGTATATAATGCATAATGGACCTATTCTATGCCCGAGCGTGAGTAGCTTTACATCACAGTACCTTATGAACTAAATGGTTCCCACATAAATGTAAATTTAAAAATGTTTCTTGAACCTGTATTACCCACTGTTGCCACAGGCAATGACACAGCCAACTCCCAGCAGTCAAGAATATACTATCTATAGACAGAGTAAAACAAGCATCACCAAATTGAGAATAATGGTACATACCTTTCTTTGCGCTTCTCTAAAAATCGTGCCAAGGATGCTTTACGAGCCTGGGGCACAGCCACTGCAAGAACAGCGATGATTTCGTTTCAGTGATATCAAACATTAAAAACATAGCAAATCACTCTCATGCTATCACTTTGGAAGAAGCCAAAATAAAAAACACAACGAATTACCAGTTTGAATGAGAGATGTAGAAGCAGATCCTACTGTGCTAATTGCTTTGGTGGGTTCCAATTGGTTATTAGAAGCCAGAACTGATATAGGTTTCACCATTGTCATTTCTTTAGTGTAACTAGGTCCTCCACCTGACTGAGAGCCAACACGGGAGGTCATAGAAATAGTGCCTGGAAGGCCCGGGCAGGGTGATGTAGTATGGGAATTTTTCCTAATATAACCATCACCTACAGACGGCCCTGAGATAGATGTTTTCACCTGTGCAGCAGGTAGTGTCTTATCATTAGTTAGAGAGGACCCATTTCCAGCCAATAACATGATAGCCTGAGCCTGGACAGAGAAGCAAGGAAGTGAGAAAAAGTCCATTTATATTCCAACAAAAGGGCAGAAGGGAGATAAAACAGGTAAAAAGCATATATATGTCAATACCTTCTGAGGTGACACATCATCATAGACACACACAGAACCATTATAGAAGATGGTCAACTGAGCAGGTGCCCCAATAGGTTTGGAAGCATTCCTACACAAGAAATTCAATTTCATGTTAGTCATCTCTTACTTTCATCCAAAAACTCTATCATGATATTCAGCAAAATTGCCTTCATAAGAAATAAAGATACCTAAGATCAGTGGTACCAATGATGGAAGTGGCACCAAAGATGGAACTTGTTGGGGGAAGAACAGAAACTGGGGATATGATCGAGACTCCTCCTAGAGGTTGTGGGTTAATTGTATTACTAGCTACACTCTGTCCAGTGGAGGTAGGGTGGGAGTGAAGAACTGGAGTGGTCATAGAAGCAGCACTTGTTTGATTGAGTTTGCCAGACATCGGGAGCATCCTCACTTCCTGAGGCCTTTGGACCTGGTTTGCATCAAAGTGTTGCATTGCATAGGTTGTCATAACATAATGGGTTCCCCCTTGCTTATCCAGAATCATATTTTTCTACAAATAGATCATCCGAAAGAAAAGGGAAATAAAATCAGTTTAAACAAAATCAACCTTCGTACACATCAACATAGAACAAACCTCAAACTTGACTTAAAATGATAATGAGCTTCTCCCATAATATATTAAGTGGCAGAGTTTAATATTCAATACCCAAATACAGGTAATAAATACATATTCGAATATCAATCAATGCTGAACTTCAACACCATGAACTACGAACAGTGAAGAAAACAAACCTGGACTGGGCCAGAATAAGATTTCTGGTTGCAATCAAAAGCGTCAGCTGTAGATACAGACATAAACCCAGATGAGACTAGAGAACCATGAGCCACTTTTCTTGGCCTGTCTTCTTGAGGAGCCTTGAAAGACAGTAACTGAGGAATAGCAGAAACCTTGTCTGAGAAATACAATTGCATCCCTGAACTCTTAGCTGGTGCTACTACAGTAAAAGATGCTCATTTAGTGCAGTCAACAATCAAAGTCTGCTAAACTTGAGATCTAATGTCAATATGAAATAAAAAACCAAAATGGAAACAAAAAATTACCAATATCCATCCAAATTGCTTAAATAACTTAAACTCAACACTAAATAGTAATCAACAATCTTTTGGTTTCAGGCAACAGCGGAGTAGAACCTTCATGTACAAATATTGTGTAGCATTCTCAAAACATATATTCATATGATTTTAAGGCATCCAATGTAATTTGTCTAATCTACAAGCAAACTTTTGAATGGTTTATATATTTTTTATAAGTAACTTCGTCTACAATAACAAGGCAAAAGCTGATCCAACGGTACAGGTGGGGGAGTAACATTTCCCCCTTTATATAATGCCCTTTAGAGCACAATTAATAACGTCACCTAATTGAATAAATGGCTATAAGATTTGAGCCGCATGGCCCGTGATGTTGAGCCGCAAACAAATTCTATACATTGTCCAAACCATATTTTATATATTTTCAACTATATTTTATAATAAAAAGTAGGTGCTTCCTGTCAATCTAGACTATACTATTCATATTTGATTAATATAAAACTTACCCACATTCGAATATCATTATTTAATTCAATCACATTGCAGGAATCAAATTATTTAATAAACTTTGTTGCAACTAGGCTGGCACGACTCGTCTTCAACACATTTATTTAACACATATTTTCTAATTTTTTTTCATAATTTAAACAAAATGACAACCCAACATGACCCATTAAAAATTACACAACCCTTTCGCACGTTACCAAACCAGAATCTTATCTTATTCAATAAAATATTTACAACGTTTTGGCAACCGAGGCTTTGACTATTTGACCTTCTGATGTACTCCACCGCACTCAAGCGCACGTTAGAATCAGTCCCCCCGCAAAAGTGATTTTTAATTTTTTTATGTGAAAATCGTGAATATTAAACTAAATTCCACGGTAAACGATAGATATTATGCTTTAAATCTACCTCACGTCTGTTTTCATCTTTAACCTAAAGTAAATTCAATACAGTTGAATTGAATTGTTTGAACAAAGTATGATTCTCTTGATTTTCTAGCCTTTCCTTTCTGATATTTTATGTTTGCTTACTGAGAAACCGAAGGAATACTGTCTTTCTCAAGTTTAACTTTGTTAAAAAAATATCACAACAACAGGAGCAGTTTTAACATCGATTTTGATGTTTCCTTACTATTAGTTTGGTTACAGAGAAAACGAAGGAAATTTTCCATCAATTGGAGGTACCTCAAAGAAATTCAGGGAAACACACGAATAAGCAAACATACCAGAATCCTTAACGCCGTCACAAGCCTCTTTCTTTATAGTAACCGGCGAAGTCTTCGAAGCCAAGCCGAGAAAATCTCTCTCCATCTCAATAAACGACGACGTAAATGTAAAGTAATTTTCAGTTTCAGACACAGAAATAGAATGAGAAGAAAAAGAAGAAGCGAGAGGAGAGATGTTTAAAATGTGATTTGAATAATTTGAATTTATTGTCACATGGAAGATCTGGACCGTCGGATTGAAAGATTCTAAAGGTGATCCGGTTGGCGACCGTGATTTCCCAGTGAGATACCACGTGCGTCACGCGTCTTTAAGATTGGTGATGCTGGTGAGGACACGTGGGGGAAATAGTGAAACTTTAATCTTGTTAGTTGTGACTTGTGAGTGAACGTTTCACGAGGGAAATTGTTGGCTCATGGCTTTGTGATTTTCTTAAGGCCAGAAGATATTCGTAAATATCAAAGTTTCAATTATTAATTTTTAAAAAAATTAATAATTTATTTATTAATTAAATTTAATAATTAATTGTTATATATTAATAATTAACAAATAATTTTACTTTTTGAATAAAATTTTAAAATTAATAATTAATAAAATTAATTTTATAAAAATAATTAAAATTTCAAAATAATAATAAAATTTTGAAAAAATTAATAAATTTTAAAAATTAGAAAAAAAATCACTGTTTAATTTTATTAATTTTGGTATTTTTGTTATTCTTTATATTGTATAAATTAAAATATTTAAATATTATTATTCTTTATTTTTTATAAAATATATTTAAATTATTTTATTAAGAATATTAATAAAATTAAAAATAAACTAATCAATGAATAAATATTTAATTTTTTAAAAATTTTAGATAAAATTTTACCATTTAAAAAAATTTTGATTTAGAATAGGCCTTTGAGTTTTTCTAACTTCTATTTGTCGTGACTCGTGACCCCGGAGCTCTGTCAGGCGAGATGAGCTTTATGGGCGTGTGCAAAAAATTGAATTGATACCCCTGATCTATATTATTCTTTTAACCCTTAGTTTTAATAAATTAAATGTTGCCCCTTTTGGGTAAACTTTACACTTAATTGAAAAGTAGGGGTGATAAGGAACTTTTGAATTTTTAAAGGGACCAATTTGGCCTAGGGGTACAATCGCAGTATAGTAGCTTATCCGTTCACGAAGAAGGAACGCTTACACCAAAAATCATTCAATATAACATAAGTTTATTCTTTCAATCGTTCATAATTTTACAAGTTTGAGACAAAAAGAACGATGAAAGATGGAATGTTTGTGCCTGGAGGTTCATAAAATTATCGGACAAGAACAAGATTATTCTGCTAATCATTCTTTTATTAATCAAAATTAAATCAATTTTAAAATTTCAGGATTAAACACTCCTTTAAGATAAATTAAATAATTATCCCAATGTAGGTTTTAAATTAATTTAAAGTAAAAAACAAAAATAAAATTTCAAGTGAAACTTAATTGAATCTTGAAAGTAATTTTTAATTGGTTGAAAATTTGAAAATAGAGTGGCAATTAATCCATTGAATTAAATTAGTTTCAATTTAGAGCCAACAAAACACCAACAGTTATAATTATGGCTCATGCACTAATTCACCTACCATGAGCAGCCCTATATACACTATTAGTCAATACATTATTAGTCAATACATTTAATACTCGAATAAAATATTATTTAAAATAATAAATTACGTACAGATAATAATTTATGTATCAATAATAACATGGTATCATATAATTTAATAAATTTAAATTAAAAATAAAATAATATTAATTTATAATAATATATCATTATTATTATCTAAATTATTTTTAATATTTTCGAGTGTTATTTATTTTATACACAATGTACTTAGTTTAACAATAACTACCCAAAACCCTAAGAATTGATACTCCTCAGCACATGGACTCAGTTCGACTGCCCTATTTCATGACCCATTAAATAAAAAAAAAAAAAGCCTCATTCTCACCCCTAGCTTTATTATTTTTCAAAGTCGTAATTAAGTTTGTAAAACTTAAAATCTCATTATTTGATTGAATTTTATTAATATTTTTGATAAAATAACTAAAATATATTTTAAAAAATAATAATTTATAATAAAATTATAAAATAATATTTAAATATAATTTTTTTAAAAAAATATTTAAATTTTAAAAAATAAAAAATACAGACACCACCACCGATAACATCACCGACGACAGTGGATGTCACTCACTTGTTTTTATGAGAGACTAGATCTAGTAAATCTGGTCACCTTCGTTAGGAATCATGACTATCATGTTAAGGTTGACCACTTTTTATTGCTTTTTTTTTGTAAAGAAAACTAGATTCGATCGCTTCTTTCCAAATAAGAGATGGTAGGTTTTGCCACCCCTAGAACCAGGCTGTCACCGTCGTTGGCACTAGTGCTGGTGGCTTCTTTTGATTTTTTTAATTTTTTATATATTTTTAAAATATTTTTTAATGTTTAAAAAATATTTTATATTTATATAAAATTTATTTCATTATTTTATAATTTTTTTTTTAAACGATAAAAATACTTTTTAATTGTTAAAATTTAATTATTGATTGTTAAATTTAATCACTAATTTTAATTAAGGGTGAGATTGTAGGTTTTAAAACTTTTTGGGATTTTGAAAAAAAAATCAAACTATAGATGGGAACAAGTTCTTGAGCCAAAAAAAAAAATATGTGATGGGAAAAATTGTAACCTAGTATTTTTACAATTATTTGGGCCAGTACGACAGTTTAATTGAATTAATCTGATAGGATTCTCTTAATTTAATTGTACATCAATTAAGTTGAATAAATAATATAAATTTAAACAATCAGATAAATCATCAGATTTTGGTCAAATCAATTTAATCAGCCAATCCGAATCTAAGTTTTAATACTGGACGTGACACATCCGTTCAACTTGTGGCGAGAACTATACATATACTTATATATGCATTTTAATTATTGAATCCAATATTATAATACAAACCTGTAGAGTTATTATTTTAATCATATAATATTATAATATGACATTTATTAAAAAATTAATTTATAGCACATTGTTTTCTAAAATTTCACCACCGCCCCATTTGCCCATTCTTGCTAAAGTGACAACTCACATTCTTCCACGTGAAGAAAAGCACTCAATAAACCTAATATTTAACCACGCATAATTAAATATTTCTAAAATTGTTTATTTGGTTCTCATTTTTTATTTTCATATTTAATATTTAATTTGTTTCCATAGACTGAATCTGATTTAAATATGGGTTAATTTCAAAAATATTAAATATGAATTTGAGCTAAATTTGTATTAGGCTATTAAATTAAAACTCTAGTTGAAGCATTAATCCAAATCAAAGTGAATGGTCTGAATCTAACCCTACTTTTTTAGTTTATTGGTGGGTCAGACCAATCCAAAGTTGAAAGGCACAACTTTCTAAGTGCTTGTGTGACACACTTGCAAAAAGAAATTTATTCTTTATTTAGAGAATATTGCATGTGGGTTGTGGGACGTAAAAATAATATAAAACAAAACAAAACAAAACAAAACAAATGCTTTTGAATATTTCAATCTTAAATTCATGTTTGAAATTTAAATAATTAATTAAAAAGTTATAGTTAAATCAAATGTTTTTATTTTTATTAATTATCTTTCTATATTTATTTTAAATAAATAAAATTTAAAAAATATAAATATAATAGAATAAAAGAAAAAAAATAAAATTATATGTATTATTATAATTTATGAGCCAATCATACACAATAATTTAAATATTCAATTTTTTTAAAACTGTGTATATTAACATTAAACACTCAATTATATACAAACAATATGTATTGATTTGATGATTTTAAATTATAGATAAAATAACAATTAAACATGTGATAATACATAATCATTACGTGTAATAATAAAACAAGAAATTAAATAAAAACACTTAAAAATTTTATGTGAAATAACCCTAATTGGAAAAAAAAAAAACCATAGACAAAGAAGACAAATTTTGATTAAATTGAAAATTAGTATCAAGGAAAGTTACAAAAGCATGAACTTTTTATTTAACATTTTACAAGATAATAATAACGAATCCTAACAATTAGGTTAAATTTAGTTAATGTTTCATTTGATGTTAGTTTGAACATTTAACTCAAATGGTATGAGTTTAAATTCAATTTAAAACATTTTAGATTAAATCCAATTATTGGGATAATATGAGTAACAAAATAATTTGGAAAAGAATAATATACTGTTTCGTTTTTTGGTCAAATTTTATTATCATATGTGAGTGGGGTCTCTGTCGTGATCGGCTCAAGATAAGGTCAAAAAAGAACACGTTCTCCATGATGCATAAAAATAATGCTTTTCACAGAACTATTCAATGTGAATATAAATGGAAGACATTGCTTTGGCTCTAGGTGCACGTGAAAGGTTTTAAATTTTAAGACGAGCCTCAGTACCGCTTTGGCTCTCGGTGCATGTGAAAGGCTTGAAATTTTTGACAAGTCTTAATCATACGTAATATATCACAAAATACAGATAACAAAATAATATATATTTAAAAAATATCTTAATCAAAATTTTTTATTCATTTACTATTATTTGCAAAATATTATAGATACCATACGTAATATAACAATTAAATTTTTATATAGCGTAATCTTTTTGCTATTTTATGAAAGATATTAATATACAAAAATATTCACAACAAATTTATAAAATTGAGCAGGGATATTTTTAAATGGTCGACATTTAAAATAAATTTTAAGAGAAATTTATGGAATAAGCTTGAAATTTGAGCATCTCCCAAAAAAAAAAAAAAATTGTTGGGATTAAATTCCGTTCAAATTAAACTCAAAAAATATTCAAATTACTTAAATTTAAATTAAAAAAAGTCAATTTGAAATTAATTAGTTGAGGTTGAAAATTGACTTAAAATAATTTAATTTTATATTAAAATTGAGTAATTAATTTATATATTAATAATAATATGTTATCGTAAGATTGAGTATTACTTAATTCATATTCAAAATTATTCAATCACGTTTATAATAAATTATTATTAGTATCTATATGAGCATGTAATTTTATGGATATATTTTATGATTGAATGCTATGGAAAATCTTATATTAATAGACTTATGATTTTTATTGTTGTAATTTTGCAACATTAAATCTCTTTTCATTACTCTTATCAATCATATGTATTTTCGTTAGACCACTGGATCCTTGTGCGGTTGATACTAATACCACTTATATATAGGGTTAGATTCAATTTTATTTGCTCCAATTTAAATTTAGTGAGTCAAATTAAAATAAATGATTTTCACTAAATTTAAAACAAAATTGTTTTCAAACTATTGCATTTAAACTTGTTGATCTCAAATCGGTTATTTTTTATTTGAATAGATCTCGAGCTAGATTTTATCGAGGCTCAAACCAAAATCAGTCCTTCCCACATGGGCCTTGAAGAGCCAAGCTTTAGAGTAGTTACTTTGAAAAGGCCTATGGGTTGAGTATGGTCCAGTTATATGGACTTCGACTAGGCCCATTGGTTCATCAAGATGGACTTGTAGTCATAGCTGATCCAGTGAGAAATTTGTGGATAATTTCATAATAAATTATATTTTCTTTATTCATAATACATAACGGCCTTTTTAAAGAGATTTTTTTGTAAATTATTATAATTTGAAGAAATATGAACTTGGAATTATGTTCTAATGGGATTAATGATAGGCTAATGTAATGTTAACACAACATAATTAAAAATTTTTAAACAAAATTATTATATATTTTATTAAATAATGCTGATCAATAAATACTTTTCAATACAATTATATTTGTGTCGGAACAAGGTATTTCATTTATCTTTGACAATATTGATTAATACGATTGATTTTAATTTGATTTTTTAATAATTTAGTGTCGATCATGATTTAATTATTGAATCATCATAATGAATTTTAAAAGATTAAGTATAATTTAGAATCCCATGTGGATATTCCTAGGATGATAATTTATTTTGACTCATCATTTAATTATTTATCTTTCAAAATTAAAAACGTCAAACAATTCTAAGATGCAGTAGGACAAATAATACCGAAACTTTGACTATGACTGGAATTACGAGACCCAGTAGATTTTGTAGAATGAAAATAAGAAAGAAAGAGGTTTAGTTAATGGGATGGTAGTTGCGGAAGTTACATTTGACTTTTGTACATCTGACTTCAGTTGTAAAACTCAAATTTGATTGGTTCCCATTAAGATTTGGTTGCCAAATTTGACAAAGAACAATGTTTGAATGTACCTTAATCATTAAATTATCTTGAGTAACAAATGAAACAAATAAATAGTACAAAATCATAATTTAATAATTAGATTAATCTAATTAAATTGTATTATTTTGTAAAATTTGACCGTTGTAATGTGATACTACATAAGAGTGAAAAATCTTAGTGTTGTTATGGCTCAACTCATATATGGAATTTGTCTTACATATCATAAAAACTATAAGGCCAATTGACTAATTCCCATCTAAGGGTTTTTTAAATGATAAAGTTTTGCACAAAAAAAAATTTTAAAAGTTAAATACTTATTTTTATATTTTTTAAATATTTTATAATAAAAAGGTAAAATATATTCAATAAAATAAATAATATTAATATAAAATAATAATAAATTTAAAAAAATTTTAAAAAATAAAAATATATAAAAACGATTATAATATCTAAATTTTTAACGGTCAAATTTGATTGTTTTTACTAATAAGATGATAAGATTAAATTACTAGTTCAACTAAATGATTATTCTTGACTGTTTGATTAGGTTTTCGATGGTCATTGCTACTAGTAGTAACGACGTTTTTTTAAATTTTGTTTATTTTTTATAATTTTTATTATTATATAAATATTATCTTATATTTTAAATATTTTATAATTTTAATTATATAATATTTTATTTTTTAAATTTTTATTTAAAAAAAAATATTATTTTAATAAGTTAAATTTAACAATAATTAAATTAAATAATTTTTTAAAATTTAATGAAGTATATTTTATCATTTTAAACAAACGTTGGCCATAAAGAAATCGTTTGGTCAAATTATATATATTTTTAATTGCATATTATTTTAATATTCATTTTATTCTATCATTTGGCTGAATTGAATTATTCAGACCAACCAAGATTCGGATTAACCTTTAGGAGTCTGACATCCAATTCGAATTTGAAGGTATTGTTTATAATATTAGACGGTAGATATCAAAACGTACTTTAAATAATATTTAATGTAAAATAGTAATTTACCTATTTGGCCACAAGTAAACAAAAAAAAAAAAAAGTAAAAAAAATATTTACGAATAGTATAATATTTTGGTCTTTTTTTAATTTTTCAGATTTCTTCAACTCAATTTCTTTCTTTCTTCCTCTTTAACGGTCTTCCAAAATCCCAAAACTGTCCAAAATTCCCAAAACCCACCTTCAAAAATTCTCCCTTTCTTGTAGTTTCGTCTTCTTCAGAGTTTCTTTCAGCGTCAGCGGCCGAGCATCTGCAACATGCCTGGGCTTCTGAAAATCAATCTCTAGCAGACCTTAACAATGGTGTTCAAGAACAAACTCTTCTTCTCTTCTAAGAAATCCTCTGACTCTGATGCATCCAACTCCCCTCGATCCTTTGGATCCAACTCCCCGATCCGATCCGATAAGAAGAAACCGAAATCAGGCTCTAAAGACGACCCGACCCAGAGTACCACTAGTAGTAGTACTTCGAGCTTCGGTGGCGTCGCGTGCAGGCAAACCCAAGTCAAACATGGAATCAAGAAGAAGGAAGTTAAAGGAAAGGAAACTACGAGTATTTTAACACCTACTGGGATGACTTTGACTGCTAGTACTACTACTGCGTCAACGTCGTCTCCGACTAAGCAGAAGGAGGAGATGAGTGCGGTGTCACCGATTCTGGCGTCGTCGCTGGGGCTGAATCGGATAAAGACGCGGTCGGGGCCGTTGCCGCAGGAGAGTTTCTTTAGTTTTAAGGGAGATAAAGGGGCGGCAAGTAATTTGTCGAGGGGCGGCGGAGATGGGAATTCGAGTTCGGGGAAATCTTTGGCGAGTGGAGGTGGGAGTGGGAAGAAGCAAATGGGGTTTACTGAGAGTGTTGGTGGCGATGGCGAGTCGATTGGTGGGCAGTCTCGAGAGCAGAGCCCCATTTCGCTGGCGAAGCCCCGGTTGCAGAGTGGCGAATCGTCTTCTGAAGCTGGTAATTTTTTTTTTGTTTGAGAAATTTCAGATAACGAAGGAAAAATAAAAACTTATTTAAATAGAGAAATTGTTAAAGGAAGTAATGATCGGTACTGTTAGTAGGTTAGTAGAAGAACGTTACATTTTAATAGAAAGTATAAATTTTATTATTTATGGACGAAATTAACTTTACTCTCAATAGATGAAACTATAATCTCTGAGTAGATGAAGGAATCAACTTAGCAGTTAGGTCGCTAATGATTGTCAGTCTTGATAGAAAGTATAAACTTATTTGTGGTCTAGGACATAATGAGCCTTACCCTTCGAATGGGTTGCTTAGATGACAATAAAAGATGATGGCCATGTACCAAGCTTGTCCGTGGAACCCTTTGCTTTTCAAAATTACAGGACATAATGAGTCTTACCTTCAAAAGAGTTCTGTGGATGGCAATCTGAAATGATAGCCATGCCAAGTTTCTTTGAGTCATGGAGCATCTCACTTTTCCCCAATAACAGGATGGTTCTACTGATTCTCTTCATTTAATTGGTCAGGTAACAGTGGCAATCTTAACAATGTTCAAGAATCTATGAGGGGGATCAGTTAGTTTATTTTGCTTAGGAGGGGAATTATAAATCAAAGAGTATAATTTATTAGTAAAGAAAAAAAGGAAAGAGAAGATATGTGGTCTGGTATGTAATGTGCTTTATTCCTTGAGAGAGTTACATGGATGGCAATCTAAAACGGTTTCCATTTGCCAAGTAACTGTGAGTCGGTGGAATGCCTTTTCCTCTCTTGCTTTCTAGGATAGTTCTAGCTATCCATTTTATTTAATCTATCAGGGGTAAACATTTTCAAGAATCTAGAAAGTTATAATAATTGAAATAAGTGGGGATTATTTGGGAAGAGCAGTTAGTTTTTTATGCTAAGAAGGAGGACAATTACTTATCGAGGAGTATAAATATATCAATGAAGAAACAAAGGGGAACAAAAGATACATGGTTTGGGACTTGACGAGCCTTACTCCTTGAGAGAGCTAAGCTGGAAAGCAATGTAAAAGAATTGCCTTGTGCCAACTTACTCTGAGTTGGTAGAATGCCTTTTATTCAATTTCTATTTCAGTTACTGGACAGTTTTAGTAATCCACTTTACTAAATATATCTAAATAAGCTCAAGAATCCAAGGACTTAGAATAATTTAAGTGTGTGAATAATCTGGGAGATCACTTAGTTTAATATGCTAAGAAGGAGAAGAATTTTGAAAATTTATGACTATGTGGAGGCTGAATATTTTGGTGGTCTTTCATACCTTTAGAGGCATTCTTTTGTACTGTGGTAAATGTCTTGGGCTACCAAAAGACAATGTGCTTATATCAGTCTCTAGCGTATTGAGTTTTTGAAGGAGCATTGCTATTTTGGAGAAATTTCTCTTTATTCCTCTCAGCTCAGTTAGTGCTTTATTCATTATAGACATGCTTGATGAATTGTTATTATTTCTCTTCGATTGGGAAATGTCATCTTTTTGAATATCCAAGTATGATGGGAGTGAGATTTGTTTGAAGACTAGAAAAACAGGAGTTTGTGGTTTATAGTGGTCATAACCTGATTACAATCTTTGAAGAGTAGTTCTTACCGGCGTTTGGTGTCTCTATTGTTAAACACAAAAAATAAGTCTTATTCAAATCAATGGGTAGATACAACTTAATTTTGCCTGTTTCTGTGTTAAGGAATGTGGGATGAGGGCACTATGAAGGAACTTATGTTGCCCTAGAACTTAATTCCAATGCTTTCTATACTTAAATTAACAGTTTATATGGTAAATTAACTTAAAGAAAGATCGGAAGTATTAGGTTTCGCTATGTGAAGGAGAAGAGGTATCTATTAAAAAAATATTATCAATGGAGAGATATATGCCTAGTTGGCAATATGTATAACCTAGGTCACCAAGCATTGTCTTACTAACCTATGCATCTTCCAAGAATATAGGATGTACTTTCAGAAGCTTCTTTTAAGGTGGTCACATCAATTTAGTTTATAAGGATAGAGGCAGCCATTTTAATTTAACCCTTATTTTGTGAGGAAAGCTTCCAAGCCATTAATATATACATACATACATACATATATATATATATATATATATATATCTGTATATGTATATTAATTATTATTATTATATTCTGTGGGCATTTTTGTGGAGTGCTTATGATTTATTATTGAACTACAGTATCACCTTGATCTGTAAAGGGAGTAACAACTTACAAGTTGAAAGAAAAGAACATGATTGTATGATTTTGTTATGGTTTCTTTATCCTTGTTTCCTTATTATTTTTCTTGCTTGTTTTCTTTTTTACCTTAATGGGGAAACAAAACTATTATAGAAATAGTGATGATATCGTTATCCTGTGAAACCTATAAAATTTCCAGGTTACAAAAATTTTATTATTTTGGGCATGGTATTATGTTAGACAAATTAGCTCAAAGTGGAAAGAAAGAAATTTACACTTGATCACTATTATTAAAAATGTATAAATTGATTAAACATGCTTCTATTTTGCAAATGCTTAGATTCTATAAATAACATCTCAATGTTTGTATTTTGTTATGTTTATTAATTTATCTAATTTTATTAAACCTCTTTTTTATTTTCTTCATTGAATGTCAAAATTTTTCCATTTTCTAGTACATACATTTTTTATTATGCCAAACAGCTTGATCAAGTATTTAGTTTAACTTGGTTTTCACTTTCAGTGATATTTACTTTTAAGTTTATAAAACTTAGATGATATCACATAAAAACGAATTAAAGGATATTGCATTTAATATCAAATGGACATATATTAGGGCTGATCTTGTCTTGTTACTCATCGTAAAGACAGGAACCACAACTGGAACTTGTATGGACAGGTTTTGATAAGGACAATTTCCAATCTGGAATCTACCTTGTTGCTTTCAATTTTGGTTCTGGTTCTGATTGCCTGGTTTTGTTCTCTCCCTTTGCTTCTTCCTTACCACATATCTCTAAAAGTTCTCGTCTTCTTCTTCAACAGTTAAACAAACCAAATCCACAGCTTTCCAACTTCTTCCAATGCATCATTCCACAGAACCTCACATTAGAAATCAGTGAAGTTTTGAACTTCACATGGCACACAACTTCGCACAAATACAGGAAAACTTCCAGAAGATTACTAGCCCATATTTCATCAAGTTAAGCCATTTCTATAAATTTCACAAAACTTCAAATAAGATTTGAAGAAAACATTTGCAAAACACAATAACGTGTAGAAATTTCACCTTTTTATAGAGACTTTCACAAATTAAGAAACCGGTGAAGTTAATTTTACAGTATTTTCATCAAGCCAATCAATCTCCCTCAAATTTCACAAAAATTATATCAAATTCCATTAAGCCGAGACCATGCTGGTGACAGTGCAGAGCATCTTGTGACAGATTTGGCACTTGAAGTGCTTAGCCTTGTGGTGTTCAACAAGAATCTTCTCATGGTCTGATTCTTTGTTGCAGTAATAGCATCACACCTTCGATGATACTCCCTTCTTCTTCACCATTCTCATTGTTGTTGTTATTATTGCCCCAAACAATTGAATGGAGTAGTTTCCAAGCATCCCTGGTCTGCGGTGGTGAGGGAAGTTTGATCTGGGTCCAGTAGAGGTCAGACCGGAGATTCACAAGAAGACCAATTCCTCCCTCACCCCCCTGTCCACCCCTTCCTCCCCCCCCCCCCTTTCCTAAAAGAAGAATCGAAAATCAAAAGAGAGAAGAAGAAGAAAAAAGCAAAGTCTTTGTGGTGAGGAAAGAGAAGAAGAGCTAGACTTAAGAGTGGGAGGCAGAGAGTGAAGAAGCAAACCTTTTTTGTTTGAAAAAACGAACAACTTATTGTAAATCCATTTACTTCTGTTCTGATATTGGAGGAAAAAACAACTGCCATCTAGACTTGTAATTTATGGCCGTTAATTCATTTTAAAAATCATTTCCAAACAAGAAGAAGCTGATTTTAAGCCAGATAATAGTTCTTGTCTTCTCATGGCCAACATGAAGAAAATGGGGTTAAGATTTTGTATGGAAACTCTATGTAATCAGACATTTAAAAAGACTAAATATAATTAGTTTGGGTTATTATCATTGTTTTCCTAACCAAACTATGCATGTCTGCTAACATTCTTAAAGTGAACCGAAATTATATTAGCTTTCTTTCCCTAAAATTCTTTTGACGCCTTGAATCACTTTAGCAGGGCGATATGAATCATCATGGGGCTGTATCGGGGGATTAAGAAGTTCAGAACTCTGTACGCCAGAGGTATTGTTGGAAGGATCTTTGTTGAGCACTTCTTGAATTTTTAGGTATTTTTCTTACTTATTATTGTTTACATTTTTTTTGAAGTTTGTTATTGCTTTGTAGACTTCATATGATTGTGAAAATCCAAAGGAGTCTGAATCTCCCCGATTTCAAGCTATACTCCGTGTGACAAGTGCTCCAAGAAAGAGGTTTCCTGCTGATATCAAAAGTTTCTCCCATGAATTAAACTCTAAAGGTGTACGGCCTTTCCCATTTATGAAGCCTCGAGGCATAAATAATCTGGAGGTACTTCAGTTTCTCTTGTGTCATATTTGCTTGCAGGTTATTGATGGATTGTGCTTTGGAAGTCACTGAATTTAAGCAGTTTGCTATTATGTACAGGAGATCTTGGTTGTAATTCGGGCAAAATTTGACAAAGCAAAGGAAGAAGTGAACTCTGATCTGGCTATTTTTGCTGGAGATCTGGTCGGAATTCTTGAAAAAAATGCAGAAAGTCATCCTGAATGGCAGGAAACCATTGAGGACTTGCTAGTTTTGGCTAGGAGCTGTGCTATGACATCACCTGGAGAGTTTTGGCTTCAGTGTGAAGGCATAGTACAGGAATTGGATGATAGGCGTCAGGAGCTTCCACCTGGTGTGCTAAAGCAACTTCATACCAAAATGCTTTTCATTCTCACTAGGTGTACTAGATTGTTGCAGTTCCACAAGGAAAGTGGGTTGGCAGAGGATGTTAATGTCTCACAGCTTCGTCAGTCTAGGTTCCTGCATTTGGCAGATAAACAAATTCCTCAAGGTGTTGGAAGGGATTCAAAAGTTTCCTTTACTGTTATGGCCTCCAAGGATGCTTCAGCCAGGAAATCTTATAGTCAGGAGCAATGTGGCATGGATTGGAAGAAAGACCATGTTATGCCACAGGGCAACATTCTTTGTCCCATCAACGACACTGCAAAGAACTTGGATTCCCCTTCTGGCAGGGATCGAATGTCCTCTTGGAAGAGACTTCCATCCCCGGTTGGAAAGATCAAGGAAAGTCCTAGATCAAAGGAGCAGACTGACAGTAGAAATGAACTTTTGAAACCCTCAAATCGAATAGGAAAATCTGATGTGGATGTGACAGCCCCTAAGCTACTCGAGCTTCCTCCTTCTAAAGAAAATTTGGAACATTCATCGAAGCACCAACATAAAGTTTCTTGGGGTTATTGGGGAGACCGGCAAATTATTTCTGACGATAGTAGTTCAATCATTTGTCGTATTTGTGAGGAAGAGGTTCAAACTTCACATGTGGAAGATCACTCCAAAATTTGTGCAATTGCAGATCGATGCGACCAAAAGGGTCTAAGTGTTAATGAACGACTTGTCAGAATTGCAGAAACTCTTGAGAAGATGATGGAATATTTTGGACAGAAGGATATCCATCATGTGGTTGTAGGAAGCCCAGATGTTGCAAAGGTTTCAAATTCGAGTGTGACCGAAGAATCTGATGTTCTCTCTCCCAAATTCAGTGATTTGTCTCGGAGGGGTTCAGAGGACATGCTTGACTATGTTCCTGAAGCTGATAATTCTGTTTTTATGGATGACCTGAAGGGTTTGCCGTTCATGTCATGTAAAACTCGTTTTGGTCCAAAATCTGACCAAGGAATGACAACATCATCTGCAGGTAGCATGACTCCAAGGTCTCCTTTATTAACTCCCAGGACTAGTTCAATAGATTCGTTATTGGATGGGAAGGGTACTTTCTCTGAGCATGATGATTTTCCACAGGTATTTTTTCATCTTTTAGTTAATATAAAGATTGATATACTTTACAACTTATAAGATTGTAGTGTTGAGTTCAACTTATTTAATACAAGTGGAATTTTGCCACTAGGTATAAAAATATCATGCATTTTGTGGCTCATTTGCCCATTCTACTTGCTAGTTCTCAATGATGATTTGCATATTTGTTCTAATGTTGTTGCTGATGATTTAAATTTTCTTCTGGATTATGCAGATGAGTGAACTTGCTGATATTGCAAGATGTTCAGCAACTACACCATTGAATCATGAAAGGTCCATGCCGTATTTGCTAGCTTGTCTTGAAGACTTAAGGGTTGTCATTGACCGTAGGAAGTTTGATGCACTCATTGTTGAGACCTTTGGGACTCGTATTGAAAAGCTAATTCGGTGAGTGTTTTGCTGCTTTATTTATTGAATATTTTAATTAAGACACGCTCACACTTACTTTTCCACTCAAAAGGTGGGTCAACATTTTGTTAAGGAACGTTTGTAACTAGGGCTTTTGAATAATCTGAATTGAATTTTGCTATGCTTAGCTTAATGAATTGTGGCTATGTAGGGAGAAGTATTTGCAGCTCTGTGAGCTGGTGGATGATGAAAAAGTTGATATAAGTAATACTGTAATTGACGAAGATGCTCCTTTGGAAGATGATGTTATTCGTAGCTTGAGAGCAAGTCCTATACACTCTTCTAAGGACCGTACCTCAATAGATGATTTTGAGATAATAAAACCAATTAGTCGTGGGGCATTTGGGCGGGTTTTCTTGGCAAAAAAGAGAATTACAGGGGATCTTTTTGCAATAAAGGTACTTGATTGCTATATTAATATTGATTTTTCCTGTGCTTCACCCTAGTAGGTCCTTATTTATTAATTTTTTATGCATTAAATGAGCATATGTATCTTTATTGATTTGCTGTAGTTTTTTTAATTATTGTAAAGCCCATTAAATATTGATTTGTGTTTCCTCAGTCTGCATTTAATTGTCATTTTTGCCATTTCGTTAGGTTCTTAAAAAGGCAGATATGATCAGGAAGAATGCAGTTGAAAGTATATTAGCGGAACGTGATATATTGATTTCTGTCCGCAATCCATTTGTGGTGAGAAGGTGTAGTTGCAAAGCAGTTAACTTTAATTGGAAGTTCTTCTGCTGTTTTAACTTGAATGGAAGCTGTATCAGGTTCGGTTCTTCTATTCATTTACATGCCGTGAGAACTTGTACCTTGTGATGGAGTATTTAAATGGAGGGGATTTATATTCGTTGTTGAGGAATTTGGGCTGCTTAGATGAAGATGTTGCTCGTGTATACATCGCTGAAGTTGTAAGTTTTTTCATTTTGGAGTTATTTTTCTGCTTCTCTATGGCTCAACTATTAGATGTAAACACTCCATTCTCCCTTTTTTGGTGGTTTACAGGTGCTTGCTTTGGAATATTTACATTCTCTTCATGTGGTTCATCGTGATTTGAAGCCTGATAATTTGTTGATTGCACATGATGGTCATATCAAGGTAACTAGTTTTTCAATTTTTCCTTTCTCTTATGAGGTGTCATTTTCAGTAATATTTTGTTTCTGTAATTTTTACTTGACTTATTTTAGATTGCATGTAATGGAAATACCTGATCATGCTGGCATACAAAGCCTTTGGCTGTCTAGATTTCATGACCAATTATTTTAATATCTTTTCTTATATGGTTTTATTTTGTTTTGTATTTTCCTTATTCTTTGGGTCCCAAATTGCTGTTTTTGGGAGTTTTGATTTCTTTTTTCTTTCTCTAAGTTTAAACTTAGATGAGATCTTTTATTCCATCTGGCAGTTGACAGACTTTGGGCTATCCAGAGTTGGTCTCATCAACAGCACAGATGATTTATCTGGTCCAGCAGTTAGTGGCACATCAATGATGGAGGATGATGAGCCCGAGTTGTCCGTATCAGCGCATCAGCAAGACAGGCGGAAGAAACGTTCTGCTGTGGGCACACCTGATTATTTGGCACCAGAGATACTTTTGGGAACTGGACATGGTTTGTCTATAATCTCTTCTTTATCACTTTATTTGTATTATGGTTAAACTTGGTGTTAAACAGTGATTGTCCTTGAAGTAATATTTATTCCTAAAAGGTATAATCATCTTCTTTATATGTTTATTTCATATTACGGTCAAACTTGGTGTTAAATTATGTGGTCATCCTTGAAGGAATAATTATGCCTGAAAGCTCAGTCATCTTTGATCCAAATGATTAATCATAAGTTAAAAAAGTTTTTCAGTTTTAGCTATTACATTACTGGAAAAAATGCAATTTCTTGCTATTTTAAAACAACAGTGGTACCTGAGTACTGCATTTTGAGTAATGAGCTGATGCTTTCTTCATCATGTGTTGCATGCTTGTAAATAATGTTGAGGAGTTTCTACGTTTTAAAATTATTTCAGGCGCAACAGCGGATTGGTGGTCTGTTGGTGTCATTTTATTTGAACTAATTGTCGGCATACCACCCTTTAATGCAGAGCATCCTCAGGTCAATTGCTCCTCACCTGTTATAGTTCTAGTTATGGTTGGATTACCTTCTATCAGTTCTTTGATGTATTTTATATTTTCTTAGCATCTTCCTTTTAGTGTTTTTTTTTTTGGAGATACATATTTCTTTATTTATTTTTTATTGTCCTTGGTTTTTTGGTATTATTAGACAAAGAATCTACATGTTTAAAATGCTCCGTCGATAGGCAGGGACTTGTTATGCTCTGGGTATCTGTTTTGAGAGGGTTAACATTAGCTTACATCTTATTTCCCTTTTTCCTAATTGATTTGGTTGTCAGTTTGTCCCAATGCTTGTTGTTTTGTTTTAATTGCAGCAAATATTTGATAATATTCTGAACCGTAAAATACCCTGGCCTAGTGTACCTGATGAGATGAGTGCTGAAGCACAAGATCTTATTGATCGGTAAGGAAATTATTGATTGCTATGGTTTGCTTTCAAACATTTGTGTTGAAATATACCATCACAGTATCTCATGTGCGTAATAAGGAATGCTGTATAATTTGACCAATCATTATTTATAATTATAATAGATGTGAATGACTTTAATGTTGCTCTTGTGCAGAAAATTTTATCATTAAAAATTTATCATTCAGTATTTTATTCCTTCTTTTATGCTAAATTGAAATTTCAAATTAACCTGCCTAAGTTTGACAATCAACTTTTTTTCTATGATTTTGTTAATTCCTTCATATGATATTGGTTTGTGCACCTTTTGTACTCAGTAGCCTGTTATTTGGCCATATTTCTCCTATTTTTTTTTCCAATGAATTTATCTAGTAAAGACTCTATGGATGCTAAGGTTGGAAACCAAACGGGATCCACTGGCTTGTCTTGTCTGGGCTGATCATGTAGTCTAATGGCTTTAGCCATTGATCACTTTAAACTGCAGTTCAACCAGCTTAACCACACCAATTCATGGTTAAACCACTGGTTCTACCACAGTTCAAGGGTTTGTTGACATCAGTATGATGTCATGTTAGTGCCAACACAATATTTGCAAATGGTGGGACTCGGAGCATTTGTGAAGATAACGCAACACCATCTGACCACAAATGAGTTTTTGGTATATTATAAATAATCATTTATCTATAAAATGTTGTTTTCTCTGTCTGACCATCAATTGAACTGCTTGGACATGCGAAAACCGAGACTGGGCCTTTGACCTGGTCAAGGTCCAGTCTGATTATTAAAACATAACTGGATATAAGTTAATGCTTTTGGGTGTAATGCTTACATGGCTAAGATAGACTGCTGGTGAATTTGATAAAGCTTTCTGGAGTATCTTGTAGTTGTTGATGTCTCAATTTTACAGATTATTGACTGAAGATCCGCATCAGAGACTTGGAGCTGGAGGAGCATCAGAGGTAATTTCAGCTCTTGGTTAAGGTTTTGTGCTTTTTTGTTTATGATTTTGGAATTCAACTTTTGCTACTTAGAAACTGGAATAATGAAAGAGAAATCTTACCATGCAGGTGAAGCAGCATATCTTCTTCAAAGATATCAACTGGAACACATTGGCCAGGCAGAAGGTAGTTATTTTCTCTTCATTTGTAGACATGTGATGCACTCTTTAAGTTTTTCGATTGACCAAACCATGTGAATGGTTACTTTTTGCAGGCTGCATTTGTTCCCACTTCAGAGAGTGCACTTGATACCAGTTACTTCACGAGTCGCTACTCATGGAATACTTTGGATGACCATGCATATCCAGCAAGTGACTTTGAGGACTCCAGCGATGCTGATAGCTTAAGTGGCAGCAGTAGTTGCCCCAGTAATCGCCAAGAAGAAGTGGTATTGCATCATAAAAATTTGCTTGGTTTAAGAATTTGATTTGTAGAACTTATTCGGTATTTTATTTTTACAAGTATTGTGGGGTTGACTTAGTCTCTAACAAACATGTAAACAGGGAGATGAATGTGGAGGTCTTGCGGAGTTCGAATCTGGCTCATCTGTCAATTACTCCTTCAGTAATTTCTCATTTAAGGTATTCTCTTAACCTCTACTGACAATGACTTGGTGCAATTTGCTATAGAATTTAGTTATAAATTATGACAATTTGAGAATGAGCCCTGTTTAGCCCCATTCTATGTTGATGAGTTCACGGTCATGGGTTTTAGAATGTAAGATATGCGATGCTTGTTATACGATATGATATAGGTGGAAAAGGATACATATTTTAAAATGTATGGAAAATTGATGTGATATAGTGATTGTATTGTATGATACGATACATATTGGTCTGTATTGGTAATTTTATCGATATCAATAAACATATCTTTTTAGAGAAGTGATACCGTGACAAAGTTGTATTTGAGAAATTTCGTAACTTCAAGGGTGTTTGCAGGATTTTCCAAAATAATGCTGTGATGATTGGAAGTTTTTATTATTATTTTTAGAAAGGCATATCTTAAAGTATGGTAAAAATAATTAAGTTTTTAATATATGAACGATACATGATTCAATTACAGTGTACATGGCTAATTTGTATTGTATTTGTTTTGTGTCATTCATCTTTCATATCGCCTCCCTGCCCTCTGTTTAATCTCTTCCCTCATAAACAACCCATCTCTAAATTTACCTTTTTTTTTACAATTTTGTTTCTACAATGACCAATGTAACGTGCATACACTTTTTGCGTACTTATGTGTATATCCAGATATGTGTTATTATAAGATTTGGGTGTTAATTTATTTTTTATTCAAAATTACTCAATCATGTTTCAATCACATCATGACACATCATATGGATACATAAATAGGTACTTAAAAGTGAGTGTATATAATTTTATTATTCTATATCTCTAACTTGTTTTTCTTTTTGGCTATTAGAATCTCTCCCAGCTTGCATCAATCAACTATGATCTGCTTTCTAAAAATTGGAGGGATGATCCGAAAAACCCTAATGCATAGCAACTGTATTTTTGGATCAGAAGCTGAATGAGGATGATGATGAGGATGTACCAGTTCACCGGCATTGTTTTTATACCTTTGTGCATGTACGACATCTCGAACTCTCGTTACTCCAGTTCATCTTTTGTTTATCTCACTCCGCCATTTATGATCCATTTTGAGTTATGCATTTTTCAGAGAGAAAACTTGCAGTAGAGGCCGCATTCGGGATGTGCTCTTTGTTGTTATAGGTAAAAAATGTTGAAACTCCAACTGGAGTGCTGAGAACCGTACAATGTTTCTAACTTGCAATTCTGATTGAACTTATGAATTTACTCTCATTTTTGAATCCATAGCAATAAGAACACATCCCCCTATTTATGTTTAAACACTTGTAAAAAAAAAAAAATACTCAAATTTTGGAAGCTATTTACTTTCACTGAAGTTTCTTGTCCAAATCTTCTGTGAGAAATTGACAATTATTTTTCACTTCACAAAGATTGTCAGATTCGAGATGATGTCCGTCCGGCTTGGATATTGACTTGGTTAAGGAGCTGGATTTGATTTGTGTTGCCCTGGTTGATGTAAAGAAACAAGGCAACGTCCGTGTTGGTAAGGCCTGCGGGGACTGGGTGGGCTGTGTCGACGAAAATAAATAAAAATTATAAGTTAATATTTTAAAAAATATTATATTATAAAATCATAATTGAAATAATAATAATACGGGTATTGGCCTGCAAAACATTTGTTTCAGTGGATTAGCATGGTTTGCTTTTTGGTGGGTTTTGACTCGATGTGGCTGGCCCATGAGTCGGGTGGTCTGCGTCAAATATGACATAGCACTGCCCTCAAACATCTCTACTTATGCCATTCTGGCTCATATTGATGTTCCGTTTGACATCTTGTTGTATGAGTATCATGGCACCGAAAAATTGGTTCATTAGCAATTTGTTTTCTTCTGCTAGGATAATTTGAATAAGTCAGTTTCGATTTTGAGTTGCATGTTTTGGATTTAGTCGAGTTCAATTAGTTTTTATTCAGATTTAGTTTGATTCAAATCTAATACGATAATATATCAAAAACAAAAAAAATTGTATATGAGATTTGCTAGTGTCAGTGAGATGGATTGTGTCGTGCTACGGCAATACCGTGTCAATGGGTCATGTTATGCTACGGTTTGAAAAAGCGTGAACGCAGTGTGTATCACATGGCAGCCCATGTCTTTGTGGGTTTTCAAAGACAATCCACATAAAATGTATTTTTATATATTTTTATTTTTGTAAAAAAGCTTTACCAGTGGTAGAATTAATTACAGAGAATTGTTGGCAGTCGGTCCATTTTATGGATAAATTGGCATGTGTGTCCAATTTTTGTATCATATGATGAAGATTTTTGAATTTATCCAAACCCACAAAAATACACGAAGACGACATGTCAATACAAGCCAAAACTTTATTTTATATTTACTTATTTCAAAAAACAAAAAACAAAATAGAAGCATTGGATGCTAACAAAATGCCAACATCATTCACCCATATAGCCCCAATTTTTTGAAAAAAATTTGAAATCAAAACTTAGGTCCACCAAAAAGCTTTTGTAAATCATATGGCAACTTGGTACCGCCAAATATATATATATATATATTTAGTCACTATAGGTAACAGATCACCTTATTTTTTTTAGGAAACTCTATAGGATGCCAAAATCATTGAACAAAGAATAAAACTTTTCTTGGAAAAATGAAAGCTAACAAATAGCATAGGTCAGGGCTTCTCACAGACTTACTAAGAAGAGATAAAAACTGAAATTTTACTTTGGGCACTCACTCACAAAAGACCCAACATATTTATTCTTTTTCCCGTAAATCAAGATGGATCTGAGGTTAACCAACTTGGCTTTACCACTGACTCCAATCAATCTCCTCAAACTGAAACTCTAATTTAAAAACTTAACGGACGATTTTTCATAATCAGAGTTCTTCTTTGTATAATCGATACTAGTATTTGATTGAATAAACATGTATAACTCTCTCTCTCTCTCTCTCTCTCTCTCTTTATTAATTTATTTTATGCTACATCAATCCATGTATGAAAAGTAGGGTAGAATCTCAGCTATCCTGGTTCGAAACAAACCAAATTCAAATTAAAGAATATACAAAGTTTGAATCAAATTAGTTTAAATCCAACCAATCACCAAAAAATTAGTAATAAATTCATTTCTTTAATAATTTTTTATTGTTTTCAATATCTTTTCTTCTCCACAATCTCCTATGACCATTCTTCTTTCTCGGACACTTTTTAATGGCTTCTCCAACGATTTTATTGTTCTAAAATTGAATTCGAATTAAACTCAAATATGCCTTTCTTCAACTAGAATAATGGTGCAACACCAGCAGATGTTTTTGTTGGGGGACCAAATTATCTCCAGCCTTTTAGAAGGGCCCAATATATTAAATTACAAATATACCCTCTTTTAAAAAATAAAAGGGGGCACCTATAGTGGTGGCCCTGTCTCTGAGTGCAGCCAACATCTTAAACATCCCAACCAGAACAGATCAAAAGTAGACATCAAAAGCAAAAGCTAAAAGCAAAAGCAAATCTAATAATAATTACAACCACCATCTTTCCACCCAACAAGAACAACTTGAACAGGTTTCTACCTGAAAGTATTAATGAAAATTAAAATTATAAAATAAAAAAAGAAGAAGAAATTCTAGTGCAACAAGGACTAATAACGAAGATGAAATACAGTTGGCTGCCAATGAAACAATGAAGATTTGAAGGCTCCAAATCAAAGAAACAAATGAAACCAACATTGTAATTCTGGGATGAATTATCAATGGCAAACTCATAGTGAATATGCAGCATCATCTGTTTTGTTCACCTGCTCCGGCTGAGGATCTTGTTCTTCTCGAATGCTTGAACGGCATAGCTCCTCAATACGCCTTGTTACTTCTGACATTGAAGGGCGATTGTCAGGGTATTGTGCTGCGCAATCTATGGCCAGCTGCAAGAGTTGAACCATCTCCTCTTCAACGTTCTGGTACCTGAGGAGCTCCATATCAAAAACCTCTGAAGTCCACTCCTCTTTAACGATGGACTGCACCCATCTGGGGAGGTCAACGCCCTCTTCATTTAAGAGGGCGTGCGTTGGAGCCTTCCCAGTGAGAAGCTCCAAGAGCAGCACACCAAAGCTATAAACATCAGCCTTCTGTGACACTTTGCGAGGGTCAGTGACCTCTGGTGCCCGGTAGCCAGCCACCCTATTGGGGGTAGAGGAAGGGCCGACGAGGTGTGCCAAGCCAAAATCAGAGACGCGTGCATCATAAGATTTTGTTAGCAGAATGTTAGATGACTTTATGTTTCCATGAGAGACGTTAGGGCCTCGAGAGTGTAGGTATTCAATGCCACGGGCAGCACCCAGTGCGATACCAGACCTGATTTCCCAGTTCAATGGAGTCCTACCTGCTCCTTTGTTTCCTGATGCTCAAAAAATGCGGCAAAACACTCATGAAATCGATCAAAATTGATGCTTATGTTCATGGAGTATGCCTTAAACAAGATTTGATGCTTATAGACAGTTAACAGTCACTAAGATCAATAATTCAACTCA
Organism: Anacardium occidentale; assembly: GCA_026122585.1. Lineage (NCBI taxonomy): Eukaryota > Viridiplantae > Streptophyta > Magnoliopsida > Sapindales > Anacardiaceae > Anacardium > Anacardium occidentale. The sequence goes on from JAJEJH010000047.1 coordinate 394,815, forward strand.
TGAAGGCAAAAAACTTGAACTAAACAGAAGCTAATCAGCCATAATCACAAAGTCTTAAAGGCAAAGCAATGAATTGAACTCACCATGTAAAAGTGCAGACAAGCTTCCCATTGGCATGAAATCATAAACAAGAAGTTTCTCATCTCTGCTATAATAATAAGCACGAAGAGGGACTAAATTTTGATGATCCATTGCGCCAACGGCGTCAATTTTCTCCTTGAATTCTCTATCAGAAATGGTTACATCCTTCAATCTCTTCACAGCCACCACAGTTCCCATCTCTAAAACAGCTTTATAAGCTGTTCCAAAAGTCCCTTTTCCAAGAACTTCTGCAGAAGCTCTCAACAAATCTTCCAAGTCAAAAACTCTCCCTGCATTGCCAAAAAATATTAACTTTTTGGGGGCGTTATTATTGTTGACATTCACTTCCCCTTTAGCACTCCCTGCCATGGCTGCCGCGGCAGCCGCCGCCACTGAAACTGAGTACCCACCACCAACATTCTCCCCCTCCCCAGCACTTCCTTTTTCTCCGGCGAGGTCAGCCTCTTGTTGCTTCAATGAAGCAATGTCAACTGACTTGCTTCTTTTGCTGCTCTGCTTTCTGCACAAAATCATTAAAATCATTACAATTAAGAGAAACCCTAAAACGGATCCTATGACAATGCCGGCAATTGCTGCGCCGGAAAGCTTATTCTTTTTCCCTTTCTCATTGCTATCCCCACCGGTGGGTGTACTTGGAACAATTATAGTGCCGCTTTTTGAGCAATCTTCAAGCGGTTTCCCACAAAGAGAATTACCCAGAAATGAACTTGACCCGAAAGCTTGGAGGGCGTTTGGAATCGACCCGTTTAGCAGATTGTTTGAAACATTAAGCTGCTGAAGATTCGGTAACTTGAGCTCGGGAATTGGCCCAGAAAGGCTGTTGCTTTCCAGATACAAAGTCTTCAGCCTCGTGAAATTGTTAAACCCAGAAGAGATCTCGCCGGAGAAATTGTTCCTGGCGAGATTTAACCGGACGAGGTCATGTAGAGAGAACAAAAACTCGGGGATTTCCCCAGAAAAACGGTTGCCTTGAAGGTATAAATTACGGAGATTGGAACAGAGAGCAAGATCAGAAGGGAGTTGGCCAAAGAGAGCGTTGAGACGGAGACTGAGAGTACGGAGAGCTGTCAAGTTCCCGAAAATGCCAAGTGGGATATCGCCAGTGAGAGCAACGCCGGGGAGTCTGAGCGCCGTTACACGGTTTTGTTCACAGAGAACGCCAGCCCATTTGCAGGGACTCGATTGGGAGGTGTTCCAGAGTAGTGTACGACCGCCGACGGAGGAACGGAGGCCGAGGAGAGCTGCACGGTCGGAAGAGAGATCTGGTTTTGAAGAAGGAAGGTGGAAGAAGAAGAGAAGAAGAAGAAGAAGAAATGAGAGGCTATGAAGGTTCATTTTTTATGGGTTTTTTCAGCAAAGTGGATCGTATTTGCTCTGGGTTAAGAGAGCTTTTAAAGTGAAGAAGAAGACATGAAAGAGCTTTGGAACAGGAAGAAGATAAAAGTGTGCAGAGGTTCAAAGCCAAGAGTAGAGTGTAGAGGGGGACAGACAGGCTGGGATGGTTAGGAGTCAGGCTCCAGAGGACACTCTGCCAAGGTTTAATATTTTGCAATGAACCCCCTGTGGGTAATCTTGTGCATGGTCAGATTTAAAAATCAAGAGTCAATTCAGTATTTCGAGTTAAATTCAGTGTAAACCCCTCTTATTGAAAACTAATATATTATCACAGAATTAAGATTAATTCAAAATAACTTAAATCAAATAACGATATATCAATTTATTTACCTTAATTAACATTTTTTATTTTTTTTTGTGAATTTAAAATTATTTAATTTAATTTAATTTTAATTTTATACTTCCAAACGAAACCAAATCATGCAAACTCTATCAAACATAATAAATAGTTTTTAAGAAAAGTAAGTAAACCTCTAAAAATCCCATGGATTTGGTGCTTTTAGGGTTATTTTTTCTAGTTTTAAAACTGTATGGGTCTGATAGAACCCGTAACTTGCATTCTTGTAGTATAGTTAAAAGAAAAGAAAACCCCAGCCGCTCCTAAGTAACAGTCAACTCAACTTTGTTCCGTCTTAAAACACTATTTTACTTGCATGAGTTGGCATGTCTTTTTCTTTTTTATTTGTATTTTTTAAGATTTCGGTTTGTATTTTGTCTCTTTTATACGCACCTTTTTTCAGACAGCCAATTTTGTTATGTTTTTCCAGGCTGGTTCAGTGTTAATAAGGTGATTTTGAAATTGAGCTCAAGATCAACATTTTTTTATTCAAATTAATCCATAATTGAATAAAATTAGAGTTTAAATTAATATGGAAAATAATTTTATTTACGTAACCATTAAACATAAAATTTGAATAAAATTTGTCTTCTTGATGATATTTTTTTTCAACAATTTTTTATATGTATATATAGTGCCTCGTTTGCTTCTCTAATGCCATTATTTATTAGATTGAGCGAGTTAATATTAAATTAATTATTTTAAATTTAAATTAATACTTGTTAATCTTTCAAATTAATTATTTCAATTTTAAGTTTAAATTCTAATTAAACTTGTTTAATTGAATCCACCCTCTCTCTCAACTAAATAAGCTTCTTAGACACGACATGTGGATTTTTTCTGTCTTGAAATGCCAACAATATCTTCAAATAAATAATGTCCTTTTGCATTTACATCAAAGTAAAATAATAATAAATGAATGAAAATGCATATAAAAAGTTAAATCATTGCATGCTTAACATATATTGCAATAAGCAATGTTTTTTTTTTTTTTCTTCTCTTTTTATCAAAGGGGTTCTCCACTATAATATTTTTTAAATTAAATATAAGTTTTAATTATTAATTTTTAAATCAATTTTAAATTGACTTTTTTTATGTTCGAATCAATATTAAATTTGATCATGTTTGAACGTAGCCGAATCAAATTAAACCTTAGAATACTCAATATTCAACTCCACAATTATTGGTCATATTCGTCTAAAAATAATCATTAATCCTATTAAAGATGAGTAATTTATAACATTTACAATAAAATTATATACACTTATAATGAATATTTATTGAATTATTTTAAACAAATAATAAAATAATAATTAATCATTTAATGATACTCTATTATTAATATAAATAAATTGACGTGTCTTTATATAATTAAATATTATTTTATCTAATTATATAATAACATATTAATTAATTTGTATTTGCCGATTGCATATTAAGTATCATTGATATTTTTTTTTGGTCTATTTTGAATTTGAAAAAACAGGAGGGCCAAAGTGCAAAAGAATGAATTATGATACAAGAAGAATAATGTAGAAAAATATGCATATCTTTCTACAAGTAGTTGAGCAAACCATAGTAAAACTATTTCAAATAAAATACAAAAGCGTGCAAGAAATATATATCTGATCATAATAGAAGAATTTTTATGGTATTTCTTTGCAGTAATTTGTTACAATTAAAGTAAATTTCTCTTTCCTACCCAAGGTTTGGGAAGATTGTTGGTTTCCCCCCTTACATTCTTAAACTACAATTTCCACCCTTTGGAACACTGTTAACGAAAACCATAATATTTTATGCACTAACAAAAATTGCTTCTAACTAGTACTAACAATTGATAAGTAGTCATCTAATTAGATAATTTTAACCAGAGATATAATAAATAATTAAATCATTCAACTATGTAATAATACGTTATTATTAGTATCTATTTTGTTAATACATATAGTATTACTTATTAATATATTATCCTTAATATTAACTCTTTTTTTCAAACTTTAAGGAAGGTAAAATAATATTTATATCTTTCTATTTAATGATGGATTCAAGTCAAATCAGTTTGATATTGATTAAGTGTTCAAATCAAAATAAGCCAAACTTTTTCAATTTGAGTTTGAATTGAGATGGATCAAATTTAACAAGCTACGAGAAATTGTTAATAAATTAATCTTTTCTGATAACTTTTCTCATATTTTTAATTTTTTTTTCTTTTTTATCTCTAATAACTCTTACGTTTTCTAATAGTTTCTCTAATAACTTTATCATCAATTCGAGCTAAACTTTCTAGATAAAGGTTGAGCTCAAGGTGACCTCTATCCAAGTTTGGTTGGGATTCATACCTACTGCTGTCATAGTTTTTCTAATGAAGATGCAATTTAGGTGGGAGGTTATAGGTTAAGAATTCAAAGAGTGGGAACAATAATCTTTCCAAACCCTGAGTGGGAGATAGTAATTTACTAAAAAATAATTATTATCTCATTAAGCTATAGAGGGTGGTTGATTTTGGAATAATGATTGTTTTGAAAGTCTTTTATCGCTTATATAAGGAAGATAGTTTTCTATTATGTTTGGTAAATTGTATGAACAACTTACTTAAGAAGTAGAAAAAACAACATGAATGGGTTTCCTTTTGGATTTTTCGCTTTTTATGCGTAAACTAGAGGTTTTTGATTCCATAATATTACCCTCAACTATATTTGTTCTTACATTCAAGATAGGTAAAAGCAAGAGAAACTTGGTCCAACCACAGATCATGACTTTCTTACATTACCTTTATTTTCTTGTTCTTCTAAAATTTTCAGATATTATCTATAGACTTGGATTTAAAAATATATTTAAATCGGATTGATTCAAGTTTAGAATCAATTTGAGCTAAAATTGACCTCTAAATAATGATAATGTTACCATTAGTGCCTCGAACCGAAGAATTGATCAATTATTGATTATTGTAAATGATTTTTTCCTTTGTAGTAGTCATGAAATGGGTTTTGAATGACTCTATTAGGTAGTAGAGATAAAAAACAAAATTTAAATTTTATGTTTTTCTTAATAAATTAGCATTTTAGACCCTAAAAAACTTGCCCCAAATTTCATATTTGTTGGATTGTAAGGACGTTTGATGTGGAAGTCTCACTGAACCTAAAGAGAATTTGGTTTTGATAATTTAATATATGATCTGACAGTTGGTTTAACCACCGTGCTAATATCAACATGACTTAAACCCATTTAAAATTTTTATTTTGTTATATTGACATCTTTAGTATATTTGAATGATCAAACTGATCCATCCACAAATTAACTCTTTGATTGAATTAGGTTGGTTAAAGTTTAAAATCATTGGGATATTATAAATTGATGGCACCAAAAAAGTCTTAACATTAAAAAATTTTACTCTTGGATGACAAAAATATTAGACTGTTATCCACAAAATTAGAAAAAAAAAAAAAAAACTAGCATCACCGAGAAAACCCTAAGAACAACCAAATCAATTACATATAATAATTCTCAGTTCAGGCGGTTTGAGTTTTTCAGTTAGTGGTAGTTTTGAGCTCTAGCTTGATCTTGCATGGAATGAGTTGAATTCAAGCAAAATGAGTCAATCATATATTTGAAGGCTCTAAAAGATTTGAGAGAAGCTTGATAAGGGAAATTGAATAAGCTACAAATATTTTGGCATAAACAAAAATGAGTCAATTCAGAGGCCAGAAAAAATGCCATTTTGCTATTCTTTTAGTACTTTACCATCTCGTTGTGGCACTAATGCACACTTATTTGCCTTTCCCATCAAATTCAAAACACAAGTTATAGTAAATACTGTAAAAGCTGACATCATGAGAAAAGAATCCGGCTTGCTAACCTTCAATGATCGTGCAGTGTCGATGCTAATTGATGCAAACTTTTCTTCGGAATGCTTTCGCCTGACAGATAGGAAATAGTTAGGATCGGAGAAAGAAACATTACAACAGGCCAACTGTTGGCTGGAAACTATATTCTTTGTTTTAGTAACTATTAATTAGTTCTTGAATCTAATGAAGTTAATTTACGTAAACATACAACATTTGACAACTATAAAACGAAAATGAAAGAGTCTACTCTTATCTTGCATGTAGTGCGATGCCAGGGATGTAAGAATCACAGCTTATCTTATGAGAACTGTCACGATACATACCCCAAAAAGTCCTTAATAGAATTCCATAAATTTCCAACATGTATGGTGCCACGGCTTGAGGCATGTTTTCGGTGATCTCTATCTTGATCCAAGTTGCCGTTAACTGTTTCTGGAAAGAAACAACATAAGTATTCCAAAATTCCAGATGATTTGAACAACCATTCTGCCTTAATCATCTTTCGATAGAGCAATGACCCATTCATTGCATCAAGCCTGAATAAATAAAATACCTGTATTGTTGGAGGAAACTGAATGGCCTCTACGTGATGATCTATGAGAAGCTAGTTCCTCAACTAGTACACGTTCTGTGTCACTGTATGAACATCACATTAATTTCCTCTATCAAGTCAGAGTAAATAGAAGATGATTGATATGGTAAAAGACTACATACTTGATACTTTTGGGAATCAGAACATTCACCATAAAGATATGATCACCTCGAACAGAAGGTTTATTGTAATCAGGGACTCCCATATGTCGCAATCTCACTGTGTCTCCAGGCTGAATCCCAGAAGGAATTCGAAGATCTTTCATTCCCTCAACAGTTTCTACCTACAGTTGTTTTAAGATCTTAACATCAAAATATATTCATGTAAAGAGAAATATAACAATCTAGAAAGAAGAATGCCAAAAAAATTTCTGAATCTGCAGTATAACCAACCTTTATTACAGTCCCCAAAATCGCCTCAGTATAATCAATATCTATCTTTGAGTAAAGATGAAGGCCGTCCCTCTGAATTCCTTGTTTTTCATCGATATGTAGGACTATGAAGATATCACCAACCTTCCTCCTGAAGGGAGAAAAAAGTGTGAACAGCTTTATTCAATCTGTTCTTGTATGCTAAGCAAAGTCAAAAGCAGACTTCAGAAAATAACATCATCCCCAAAGTGCAATAAAATCTTTTCTTTGATTGTGTCAAGAGAATTTAATGGTTAAGAAATATATTGCAGTTAAAAATGCCAAAAAGAAAAAGGAATAAGAAAACGACTTTTGTCACGGAAAGAAATTGACTAATAAGTTACCAGAATAAGGTTTGATTAAGAAACAATTTGCTATCAATTAAAACAGATCAAAAAATATTTTGTCTGGTAACATATACCGGAAAAGTCATTTAAAAAGTGGTTACTAAGCAAAACAGCTTATTTAATCATCCACAAACTCTCAGTTATTCTGCAACCATACGATTAAAGAAAAATAAAGACGAAATATATGAACATTAAAATAGCTCCTTTTGCCTATAAATTAGTGGTATTAAACATGTAATACATTTTTGGACACACTTCAGCTTTTAGACTGGATGATGACTAAATATGTTAAAACAAGGTGAACAAAGTGGTCTTCTGCTCCTAATGTAAATGTGTTTGATCCACATGCATTGCAAGTGAGGAGAGTGTTAGAGCTTTTGCATTAAGTGGAAACTTAACAATCTTCATTGTATTTGTATAAGTACCTTATCTTATCAAAATTCCCCTCCCCTTGAATTTGCATGGTGGCTCCATCATGAACACCAGGTGGGATAACCACTTCCATACTTCTCTTAGACTGCACTTTACCATTGCCGCTGCATATTCGACAACGATCAGTTACTATCTTGCCGTCACCACCGCACCTGGAGCAAGTAGATACCTATAAATCATACAATAACATCAATGCAGTAAATCTTAGAGTATATAGACCAATAAATAAAGTGACAAGATAGACCAAGTAACACATAATCAACACTACTAGCTCTCATATGACAAGACTCATTAAAGAAATGTGATTGCATTTTGAATTGCAAGCATTTATATCATAAGTATGTTAATCTTGCTTCTTGTCTCAAAAAATGGCAAATTGTGATTATTTTACTCTAATCAGTCTAAAATCATAACTTGTCTTAGTTACTAGAACTTTCTGGTTTTAACAATATTACTTGAGACAAGTTGCACTATATTTCTATTCTCTTTAATCCTGGTGGAGCTTAAATCCTAGCTTTATAGCTTGTGTAATAATGCTTTATTTGCGAAAAATTGCAGAATGCAATTGTGAAAGGCCCATCCCTCCCACAGCAACTAGAACCCGCACTCTCATCCTGATTCTAATGATGAAAAGAGAACATTAGTGAGCTGCCTTCATATTGCAAAGGATATCAATATAGCATATCCTAACATGTTGCACTTCATTTTATGTAAAAGCAGAAAGATAGTAGGTCCACCACCAAAGCTCCACTCACAAGCAATATACAGTCTCCCTTACTGAACGACAAAAAATTCAGAAGCAACTACAATGCAATAAACAATCATTATGGTCTTTCTACAATGTAAAATTACCTGTGACATAATTCCAAATGGTGTTCTCTGGGTTTTCGTAACCCCTCCTCTACCCCCACAAGCATTACATGATTGAATGCAACTACTAGATTTAGCACCTGTTCCACCACAGCTATCACATGTTTCAAAACAAGAAACTTCAATTTCATGCGTTCCTCCAAAAATTGATTCTTCAAAGCTCAAATGGAGGTCGTGCCTACAATGCAAAGAAACTCACATTAAGAAACACAAAATTCTGCATTTAAACAGGAACACACTTAAATTAATAGGAGATATAATCATAAGATACTGTTCACTGACAGATCTCCGTATTCCATTATCTTTTTTGTTATTTCAAAGCTATTGATGTCATAAATTATACTGGCATCTATTTAACCAATAATCAAGGGTTTTTTAATAGGTCAATATTTAATGATTACTCCCTAGAAACTTACTTAATATCCAAATCCCACTTTCCTTTGCTTCTTAAATTGAAGTTAATACCCCCCGCCTCACCCATTCCTCCAAAGAGCCCATCTGAGCCACCAAAGAATGCATTATATATTTCAAATGGATCAACCTGAATATAAAATTTAAATATGTCAAATATCAGAAGCAAAATCATGCATCAAGAAGTACTTGAATCCATCACCACCCCAACCAAAAAAAAAAAAAAAGAAGAAAAGAAAAGCAAAAGAATAGGTCTCTCAAGGGCATATAGCAAAAGAATCAAATTCACATGACAACCAAAATATAGGTGTTTATAGAAGCACTTTCAAATATGGCCTTACCCCCACTGAACCACTGCCTGATTCATCAAATTGTCCATTTATTCCTTCCTCACCAAAACGATCATATAAAGATCTTTTCTCATTATCTGAAAGGACCTATACAAATCCTTTATTAGCGCAAAAAAAAAAAAAAAAAAAAAGAGATAAAGAAAGCAAATAATGCATATTACCAACATAAGCAATTAAGTCTGAAAAATTTTATAGGTTGGATCCCTAGTTCAATATCAACCCATCATCACTAGAAAGATAATAATGCCACCAACACAGAAATACTGAAACTAAGAAATAAATAAATCAAAATTCAATACCAAACATTAAAGAAAAACATTTAGAAAAAGAGAAATACTAATAAAATTTTCCAATTGACACTCTAATACTTTCGTTCTTTATAAGAAACTAAATCCCCGTAACACTTACTTCTTTTCATGTCAAGTGTCCAGTTGTTATGTGGATTAATGCATTCTGTATGTTATCATTTTTTTTTTTAGATAATTCACAAAATAGTTCACATTTGGCATGAAACAAACACACAAGTGTTAAAGAGAGTAAAAAGAAAAAGAAAGTGTGGCCAGCACCCTTTAGAAAATCAATAACAATTGAGTAACCAAGTAATTTTATTGAATCTGGAAATATATTTTATGATAGACAACCATAGAAAATTGAGGAAGAAGCATACACATGTTGGAAGAAGAGTAGTTACCTCATACGCAGAACTTATCTCTTTGAACTTTTCCTCTGCCCCAGGACTCTTGTTCATATCTGGATGATACTGTGAAAACAAAGATTTTTTTTTTTTTTTTTTGTTTCAGTAAGAAACTAGAAAATTTTGTTATCCAAAACGCAATGTTCACAAAGTCTAAGAAAAAAAAGATGAAACGGTCCTATTCAACCAAAGCGCTCAAAAAGAAAAAAAAAAAGGATGAACTAGAATTAATTTCTCATCATATAAACATGAATGGCCTGTATACCGTGAAAATCTATGACATATAAAACTTTGAACAGATACACATGTTACTTTTACCAGTCTAGACTTGTTTCAGGAGTTTCAAAAGATCAATTATTGTGGGTTCTCATCTTTTATTAAAGATGAAGTATGAATTTCTAATCTCAAAGATGTTTAAATACACAAGAAGGTTAGAAATGGTGACAACATCAACAATAAACTATTCAAATCAATATACAAGAATGTACTCAGCAATTTACATTAGTATGGGCTACATAATCAGCAGATTTATATATTTTGTCACTCACTCATAAGCTCTCAGACCCTAATTATTTCTAAAACAACACAAAATCAAGATTATAAATGAGCAATGCAATTCAATCCTACAATTAAAACAAAACCCTAATCCACATTTCACAAATTAAAAATAACAATGTAAACCTAGTCTCACATAGGGGTGGATTTAAGCTAAGCCAAACCTAAACGAAGGTCGGCTTAAGCTTGGCTTGAATCTAGAAAGTCTTGCTTTGTCCAAGAAGATAGATATACGCTATAGCACCATTGTCAATGAAAAGTTGTTAGAGAAAATGAACCTTTTGAAGACTTTTTGGTGACTCAATGAAATCAAGTTGTGGTTATCCTTGCTCAAGTTCAGGTTTGCTCAAGCCTAACCTAAGCTTGGATCAAATCCACCCCTCGTTCGATGCAAATCTAATCAAGTCCATCATTTACAATAAATCACATAAAATAAATAAACAACAAAGAACCTATCCTATTTTAACATACAAACACAAAATGAATTTCCATACAATGAACCAAAACCATGACCCTGTGGCATCGATGAAGCTTGGTAAAACTAAAGGGTTAGTTCGGTATTAGGTCTGCAGTCTGAATATACGATGTATCAGCCTTAGTTTCGACTATCAAATAACACCCTTATGATATTCATCATCTATCTCCCACTCAATCATTTGAAAAGGCCTTAGCTTCGGTTATCTGTAGCCTCTGGAATATTCCAACCAGCTGAATCCACTACTAAAAACATTGTCTTCAACAGCAATGGCATAAAGTTAATCGAACATAAAATGGCGAAACTTCAAATTTTATTAACATATTTTAGGCAGTTTAATTCATTCACAATCAACTGACCTTACGAGCAAGCTTTCTGTAAGAAGTCTTGATGTCGTGCAACGTAGCGTTCCGTCCAACGTTCAAAGTCGAATAGTAATCAGTTCCGGCGGCCATGATCGTCCCACGTCGATGAAATTTCTGATTCTTACTTGAAAACCCATACTTGAGGCTTGGAATTGGAAGGAAATTTGTTACATAACTGAGATTTGCATGGATTATGGGCATCGTTCTGATAGGTTTGAGGCGAGGAGCATTTGAGGAAGACGCCAGTTGTTATAGTTACTTATCGGTTAGAGGGTTTTGGGAAGGTTTTATGGTTTCGGGGGGAGAAGGTGTTTATTTAAAAAAGTGGGGACTCGTTAAAATCTTTCATTCTTTAGGGTCTAGTTTGAGAATCTGATCATAGTTCCAATTTATTCATATATATCCACTTTAATTTTTTTTCTAAACCATTTTCGCCTTTTTTTGGTCTGAATATAAGTGTCCTGCCATGTGTAATACGTATCCAGTGCTACAAAATAGTAAGATGCGCTACTATACATACGTTAGAATTATAAAAAGAATGATATAATACAATGTGTACATATGTATTGATAATACAGATTATATAATATTATAATAACTTATAATATAATTTTTAAGTTTCATCTTGTTTTCCACTCTTAATATGATACTAACAATCATGTTTCATCAAGTCATTTAGTTTCTATTTTAGACTGTTACTGCCAAAAACTCGTACAATTTATGGATCGAGGTTTTGAATCTAACGGAAGATAATACGAGTTGATAGATCTAATGATTTTGACTAATCAAATAAAATATTAATATTAATATTAATACAATTAAAATTTTAAAAAAGATTTATTAAATATATTCATTCGATAATAATAGATAATTAATGTTTCTGATAATTGTGATCCCCCTCCATCCAGGGCAAGCTTGAAAACTTACCTGAAGATGGGACCCTTTCACTGCAAAGATGTAATCTTCTAGAATTACATAGGATCTACGCTACAGCCAAATAATTATTGCATCAGAAACCGACTGTAAATATATCATATTTTTCATTACTTCCATAGTTGAACAGATGCAATTCAGAGAGAAAGTTCAACAGGATCTTATCTGTAAAAATGGGATTACACAGTTCTTTTGACAAACAGAATACTGTCACTGACAAAATAGTGTTTCTAGCTTTTCTTTCATATAACAAAATATTCACCTACACATGAAATTATCAATTTCCTTCCCGCAGCAAAGTTATATGTTCCCACTTCCCACCATAATTCAATGGCAGAATAAACTAGGCCAAGGGAATACAGAAAATCGAACATTCACTCGAATATAAAAAAATGCATTTTTTTTCCTTTCAAAATCAAAAGTTTGTTCATATATATCATTTCTATCAATCATATGCTTTCTCCCAGTCGTTGACCACCTCTAATTGCTCCGTTTTGTTCAAACTGCTTCCAGGCTGCCCTGCTGGATTTGAACTGCTTGAATTTGGCTCAAGTCCTGAACTGGGTTGATTTATTGCCTGTTTTAAAGGATCTTCAGTTCTGAAAGATGCAGTAGATGAACTTGCAGATGTTTCTGAGTCTAGAACAGTCCAACGGTTTACTGATGCAGCGATAGGAGAATCTTTCTTTTTCCATGCAGATGCCTGCAGATCTCCTGAATCACCAGACCATTCTTCATCACCCCATGAATCTTCTCTCCAACCCTGCTCCTGAACTACTGCCTTCTTCCATGGGTTGCCCTTCAGAGAAGCAAGGGCTGCTCCATCTTTGACTGTTCCTGTACCTCCCCAGGCATTTGTAACTGTTGATGCACTATTCTGCATAACCACAACAGCCCCATAATAAACTGATCCATGTTCCAACCTCCTCATGGCAGTTGCTGCTCGAGCAGGGTCATTAAATACAGCTAATGCATTCTTGTCGTTCAACCAAACAAGTTCACATTCCCCTCCAAACCTCAATACCAATGCACTTATATCTGCTTCCCTGGGCAAATCTAGAAAAGAAACAACAAGCCTGGGATCCATATCCACTAAAGGATCAAAAGCAGGTGGATGAATTGCATTTACAGTGGATGCAGCCTTGATCCCTATAATCCGAGGTGGAGGCTTAGATTTGGGCGTGACATGAACCACAATGAAACGTTTTGGCTCCCAACCAGCAGCATTGACAGCAAGCTTCCACCTCTCAGCTATTAGTCTTACTGCATCTCTCTTATCTTTTAGCATTGAGCAGAAAATGTGAACCTTAAGACCATTTGCAGATATTTTGTTCTTGCCAAGCACCAAGAACTTGCATCTCTCCTCCACAGAAAGCACCCACTTCGGATCTCGCCTAAACAGGTCTGCAAGCAACTCAGACACAGTAGAATTCTCACCAAAATGAAGTGCATCTAAATTCGGAGGGCTGATATCAAATGCATCTGCAAGAACCCGTTTACGCTCCAATCTAACACATTCATCATCACACTCAAGCTTTCTCTGGCCAAGAGGAATCTTCTTGCCAGTTGATTCCACTGGTTGAAGTGGAACAGGTAACTTTTGCACAAGGGAAGCTTCTAGAACACTATCAGCATTAAAACCAGTACTGCTGCCTCCAGCATCGCAAGGAACATTGGCTGTGATTCGGCCACAAGAGCAAGTGATCGTGACAGGAAATTCACATCTTACATCAGGACAAATGGCAGAAGGGTGGCACAATGCCGTACATGTATGCCTGCAATCCCTCCTTGGAGCACCACATATCTGCCCACAAGAAATTTTCAAGCCTGGTACAGATGCCCCAGCAGTATCACAAGGCGGTGGGTGACAAGTTCGGCCACATGCATGCATACCACATTGCCTGGTTTTGCCACAGAGCTTGTTACATCTAATATCCTTTGACCCACAAGGTATGTTCCTGAGAACCACATGCCCACCAATGCACTCCTTTGCTATAGGCACTGAACAAGGTGGGCAATCTCCAAAATGACAACTATGAGATGCTGAATGGCCACAAGGCTGAGGAACCACACAAGGGAGCTGACATGAAGGAGTAGGCGTACCACAAGGCAATGGAGGAGGGATTGAAGTTTTACCACAAGCACAAGTCAGATCAGTGAAGATTGTTTCAAGGCAGGGAGGGCAATGACCACTGTGACACAATGATTCACAATAATGCTGTCCACACCTCAGCTTCTTCCCACAGGACATTTGGCAAAAGTGTGGATCCCAATCTCCAGAGACAAGATTGTTAGAGTTGGAAAGAGGGCAACACCGTTCACTACACCGGTGCCTGCCGCAATTCTTCTTCTGCCCACAAGATTTTTCACATGTGAACTTCTCATCCCCCGTTGTTTTATAGCATTCCACAGTTCGAGATGTTGAACCACAATTACACTTTTGAGTGACATGAACCAAACATGGTGGGCAATCCCCAGAATGGCACACCTTGCTACAATGGTGCACCCTACAAGTAAGAGCTTTACCACAATTTTGTGTACAAGTTGGAATTGGGTCCAAACAACTGTTCCTTTGCTCCTGCAAGCTTGTTTTTCCACAATGGCAAGACTTGACCTTACTTGGCATCAATTCACAATCCCCACAAGGGCCAGGATGACAAATCTCACCACATTTATGGTGTCCGCAACTAAGCTCCTTTCCACAAGTTGAACTGCAAGAAAAGACACCATCTTCTGCTTTAATCTCCCCCTTCACAGCCATGTCTCCGCAAAGGACAACCTCCAGCTTTTTCTTGCAAAAACATAATGCATTGACAAGAATGTGGCAGGGATCACAAGGACCCACATGGCATATCTGCTCGCACCGGTGCCGCAAGCAATTAAGAAGCTTATTGCACTGCTGACCACAGGTTAGAACAGACTTTCGATCAGAGCATCGAGTAGTAATTAGTTTTTTCCCACAAGGGCACAAACGGGGTGGAGCAAATGCCTTGCAAGGAGGGCATGGACCTGGATGGCACTGCAAGACACAAACATGAGGGCAAAGATCCTCCTTACTCAAACCAGAATTTGGAATCTCGCCCTCAAGCTGCTTTCCACATGGTTCTCCACATGAATGTGGAGTCAAATACAAATCAGAAGGTGGGTCAGGCCTCTTCCCACAAAAACAAACATACCGAATCTCCTTTGATGATAAGAGCTGCACAGATTGACAACCTGGGCACCTCCAGTTAAACCCCTGACTCTTCTCAGCTGATAAATCAACAGAAGTAGGTGCCCGGGCCCATTTCTTGATGCAACTCAAATGAAAAATTGAGTAACAACTCGAGCAAGACCATATTGGTGCGGACCTCCTAACCATATCATAACAAATCATGCACTCAACTGTTCCCTTTGAGAGTTTCTCCTGAATTTCTTGTACAAGCTGTGGCAAATTCAGGTCTTTCTGCTCCTTATCCTGACTCCCATTCCTATCCCGGCGATTATTCACAGGTCGTCCCTTTTGCCCTCTTGAATCATTTCTCCCTCTGCCTTGATTATCCCGTGGCATGGAGCTGTAACTCGTGGGCCCACCAGCCCCATTTCCATTCACATTGAAGGTCTGAAGTGGATTTATAACTGATGATGATGTGGATGATGACCCTCTTGGGATCCATTCTTGGCGAGTGCCTTGAGCAGGATATCTAGGCCTATCCCTCTTATCATTTCGAACTTGAGAATGAGAGCTCATAATTATTCTCCAATCTAACAACACAACACGGCTCCACTCAACCACTATTTCTGATCCAATCACACACACGAAAACCACCCACAAACTGTAACAAAAACATATATACATAAACAACAAGATCATAACACAGAAAGCCCTAATACCTAACAAATTAAATCAAATCAAACAATCAAAAACTTGCAAAATTTGAAAAGAATGCGAGACAATGAATGAAATCAAAAGTACCCGATGAACAAATAGGCTCTGTCTCGGTCAGGGTTGATTAAATTTGCTTCTGGGTTTCACTCTTGCGAAACCAATAGAAGAAAGTAGAGACACAGAGAGGCGAAATGGGTATTTATAGGCCTCAGAGAGCGAGGAAATAGGCTTGGCCGAAGGAATAACTGAATATAAAATTGTAATAATAAAATAAATAGAAAATTATAAAATAAAATATAAACTCGTGTGGGTGCGTGGTGCTCACTCAACCGCCATATTAGGAAGGCAGTACCAGCCCTTCTTTCTTTCTCGCCATGTGAAAATCCTTGGTTAGAACGAGAGAAGTAAATTTTTTCCTACGAGGGTTTGACCTAAAATCTTTTTTACCGCAAATTACATAAATAATAATTTTTCATCCAAATCAAATTTCCTTAATAAATAAATCTGACAGGGTGTTTTAAAATTTTCCTATCAATTAAGTCTTATCCAAAAAATTTTAAATAATTAAATACTCAAAATTTATAATTAAATTTAATTAATTAAAACGGTATTTTTATCTTTTTAAATTAAAATTTAAAATTTAAATTAAATATATAAAAATAATAAAATTAAATTTATGAAAATATATTAAGAATAATAATATAAAATTTTGAAAATAAAAAAATTTAAAAAAACAGTCATCACTATCAAAAACATAATCAAATGATCAAAAATAGTTGTTTCATTGATTGATTATCAAATTTAGCATCATTAAGACAATCAGATTAGATCGTCAATCCAATTAGATAACCATTTCAAGTCATATAGTTAGGGTTTTTGCGATCACGTTTTTTATATTAAAACATATTTTTATATATTTTTGAAATTTATTATTATTATTTTATTTTAATATCATATATATTAAATTTTGTTTTCATATTAATATTATTTTCTATAGAAGGTATTTTAGTCTTTTATTATAAAATATTAAACAAATTAGAAGAAAGGTATGTATTTAACTTTTCAAAATCTTTTCGGTGAGAGCTTATCATTAAAGAAAACCTTGGGTGAGAACCAGTCATTTGGCCATTTAAATTAATAAAAATTAAAAATAAATCTTTTAAATATTAAAATTATTATAAACTTACTTTTGTTTTTTTAACCACTCTCATCCATTTTTTCCTTTCTTTTTGGTTTTAGGCTATCGATTTTACTCTGGATCTCTTCTTTTATATTCTTTTGTTTGTATTCCTCGTTTTAATTAATCTGTCAATTGAAAGTTTTCATTGAATTGATTGATTTAACTATTATCAATGATAATTTGAAATTGACAAAAAAAAAAAAAAAGTGAAATTTTTAAATTGTGACTTACAATAATAAAATTGTGATTGTGTCAATGTTAAGATTTCCAAAAAAAAATTAGGAATTTATTTATAAGTTTTTAAATATTTTTAAGAGTTTAATATATAAAAAAAATTATTTTTTATTTTTTTTCCAACATTATATATGTTAAAATTATTATTTTTTAAAACATAGTTTGATTTTAAAAAGGAATTTTTATTTATACCACATACAAGATGGAAAAGTGCTTTTAGGCTATGAGAATTTTATGATTGAATTTTTGTTATATTTGATATTTTTAAAGTTGTTGATATTTGAAATCTCGACCATAAATACGATTTAGTGTAAGGTGGTTAATGAACAAATTGTTAGTTTTATGTGGTTGCATTTGGTACTCAAAAGTCTATATCCATTATCATATAATTAAGTGTTCAAATTGAGAAATTGACGACATAACATTATAATGTTAAAAGTGTTATGTGTTTAATTTGATAGAGAATGATCTTATTATCCTATAATGACAAAGAATGAAAAAGACATTATGAAAAACGATCATAACTACCAATAATAAAGATCCTTAAGAAGAAAAGTTTTTGGACTATATTATGCCATGAATTGACAACAAATGATATGTATGGTTGATCGTTATATATAATTTATATAATTAATTGTTATGTATTAACTAATTATTTCTCCAACATTGCTTTCATGAGTTTGACCACACAATTATAAGAAGTTCTTAATACTTTTAAAACAAAATTTTAATTCCTAGTTATCTTCAAGTGAGAAACAAAATGCAGGGCAAATAGATTGAAGCCTATGTTGAATTTTACAATATTACAGAGATGGTTTTATAATAATGTACCTAAAACATTATTTTAACAATTATTTAATCAGTCCCAAATATTTATTATTATATTTGGTTTTTTTCCACTTTTTCAATGTCAATTAGGAAGATTAACAGGAGCATACATAACCTTGTAGATAAAAAATATTTATTATATCTACTTAAATGCATTTATATGTCAAACTAAATTAAAGATGTGGAGACATAGAGAAATTATAGTAAATCAAAAATAGGGGTTGTAAAACAATGATGGGAGGTAAATTACTGTCAATTAAATGGTAGGGGCTAAATAAAAAACTATTGATTGTCAACAAAAAATGGTAAGAAAAACTACTTGTTGTTAATCAAAAACTACAAAAAAACTATTCAAACCTTAAATATTGATACATGAGAATCATCGTGAGAATTGATTAGTTTAGGGATCAAGATGTAACGGTGACAAAATCCAATATCTTTTGCCTTATTTGCATAATAAAAGATAGTAGTGATATCAAGGGGTGATGGTAAGTTAAACGATTTGTAATTTTAATTCAAAATAAGGGCATTTTTATCTAAAAGATAAATAAGTGATAAAATACTTAAAATAAGGTTGGGTTAATCATTGTTTTAATTGAAAATTTTAATAAATAAGAATAAATTTATAACAAAATAATTTTTTTTTGGGTAATACTGTACACTCTTAATTTATTGTGTATAATTATTATTTTTTAAACTATTTAAAGTATGTTAAAATTTTAAAAATTTAAAAACAATATCATACTTGTTAATTTGAAAAACTATTAAAATGTTGTTAACATTTCTAAAATTTTTTAAATTTAGATTTATCCAAACATATAATTATATGATGTTTATACCCCTAATTTATTTTTTTAAAATATAATTATTATTTCTAAATTATTAATGACACATTAAAATTTATAATTTAAAAAAACACCTCAAACTTTTTCAAAAATTCGTTATAACCTCTAAAAGTTTTAAATTTAAAATTTAACTTTAAACATATGATTGTATATATTTACACTATTTAAGACATATTAAAATTTTAAAAATTTTTAAACACCTCAAAATTTTTTTAGATTTTAAAAAAATTCATAAAATTTTATTAATATTTCTAAAATTTTTGAAATTCATATTTACCTCAAATAAAATAATTATATGATATTTACATCTTTCATTTGTTTTGTTTTTAGGTATAATCATTATTTTTAAACTATTAGATATATCAAAATGGGGATAATTTTATCTTAAAATATATTAAGAATAAAATTATAATGAAATTAATATATAATCAAATGATAATAAAAATAAAATTATTTTAATAATGTTTTAATATCAAATAGATTGTGATAATTATATTATCTCTTATATTAAAATTATCATTATTTTAATATTAATTACAATATCTTTTACCAAATTAACAACTAAATAAAGTAATATTAATAATAAAAATAGATTATTATATTAATCATATATAATTAATAATTAAATATATTTTTTAGATAATTTATCTATTAATGTTTTAATTTTAATAATAAAATTTTTTTAAATCAAATACACCTGTATCTAATATAAGATAAATTAACAAAATAACTTAATTGACTCAAATCAAACAAACACACTCTTTGATATTTTATATTGGGGCCAAAGGACTTGTTTTCACCGATAGTTTGGTTGTAAGACAAATTCTCATTCTCTAATATTTAAAAATTTAAAATATTATCTGTTGACTAAAATTAATGGTTAAATCTAACTGTCAATAGCAAAAATTTTAATAGCCAATGGAGAATTTTGTTATTTTAGAGTTAAAATTTATAAATTTATAAAATAATATTTAAATATATATAAATGTATTAAAAATTATAAAAAAATTTATAAAATTTTGAAAAAATATTTAAATAAGTCAACCGCTAATAGAACCAATTGGTCGTTCTGCCCACATGGTTTTATTAGTAGTGGCCACTATTGCCAGCACGACGATGGTGACTGATTTTTATTTTTTAAAATTTAAATATTTTTTCAAATTTTAATAATTTTTAATATACTTATGTATATATTTAAATATAATTTTATAATTTTATTATAAATTTTGTAATAAAGGTATTTTTGTTATTTCATAAAATATGTTAACGAGATTAGATGGAAATCAGGTGAAGGGTGGGTGTTTGAGTTTTTAAATATTAGAGGGTGCGAATTTGTTTTCGGACCAAACTATGCATGGGAACAAGCCTTTTGGCCTTTATATTGGAGTTGCTTTTGATTTTGGACAAGGACTTAAGTGTCGCTTCCTAAAATCACTGTCCCTAAATGACAGATATAACCCTAAACTCGACCGGATTATAACAGTCTCCGGAAAACAGCAAAAACTCGTAAAAGCCTTTGCTTTCAACCCCGGGCGCTGTCATCTGTCACGAACTATCCAGACTTTTAGATTCTTCTTAGAAGTTTTGACTTTCCGTATATTTTCTCACTTTCTCTTCGTTTCGTCTTGTTTCGTATTTTAGGGTTTTGGTTCTAAATCTCCGCCTGGGTAAGTTCGCTTCGATTCGATTCGATTCGATTCGATTTTAGTCGATTCGATTCCACTCGTATTGGATTCTATTTTCTTCGATTGCTGCTGTCTTTGTTCATTACTTACTAATTTGGGCTTGTTCAATTCGTTTTTGGGCTTTTTTAAAACTAATATATCTTGTACGGGTTTTTTCGGATGGTAATAAATACGAATTTATTATGTTTTTTCGGTTGAATAATTTATGGTTTAACTTTTGTTGATATGCAGGTGATATTTGAGCTCTAGATTCTGTGTTGACGATGGAGGATTGGGGTGAGCATTTATCTTTTATTTATGAATTTTGTTTAATGAGATTTAGGTGGGATTTTAAAACCAGGGTGGAATTTGATTTACTCCGCTACCATCTCTGTTTATCCCGCCAACAACCCTTTGAAAGAATTGTGCACTAGCTAAAACAAGCTCAGGCTGGGCATTAAGGATTCAAGCCAAGCTTGAGCCAGCCCTTGATCAGGCTCGGCTCTGCTCGGATCTACCCCTGCTTTTGCTAAGTTGGTTTTCAGTTTTACTCTCAAATGAACATTTAGTTAATTGGATATGTGCTTTCTGGTAAAACATATTAATGGTGCAAGACTTTCTGCTACTAAGTGCTAGTATGTGGGACAAGAAATCGATCTTGTACGTTCAAAAGACTTGAAAGATATGGCCTGATTGTTCCTTTATAGTAAGGTGGTCCCATTAGACTTTAATCACGTTTATACTTGCGCAATTCGACCTGAGCTGACATTTAGCTCGGTACATCTTAAGTGATGAAATCTATGTGTTTTAGCATGTAGGAAGTGATTAGGCCTTATTCAGTGGAGATAAATAAATGACATTTTTATCTTAACACTATAAATTCTGAAATAGAAGAGCTAGAAATAGGAAAATTTAATTGGTACTGAGCACAACTAAAATTAGCTTTGAGCAGTGTTTGTAGTCTAATAGACTTCGAAGTTCTCTAAGTTAACTTTATGATGATTTTTCGGAAGTGCCAAATATTATTAAAGTTTATGTATTGGAAGAATGGGAAGGATGAACAAGCTTTATATGAGAATAAAATTATTGCAGATAGACTTATTGGAAGGGTGTCATTACTTGAATTAATGACATGTTTGGAAAATTTGACCTATCATGGCAGGTTGCTATATGTATATGTGATCACTTTCCTAGCTTGAAATCATGATGCAGACTTGAATAAGCATAATGAAGCTTGTATAAATTCTTGGTGTGGGGAAATAAGCTGTTTCCAATTCTAGCTGATTTAGATGTTCTCTTGTGAATTTGTTTAAGAGTATTGCTTTGATTTTTTTTTCTTTTGGGGGCCATCTGGATTTTGTTTATAGTATTTTGTTGTGTTTGCAGTTGCAGATAGGTATGCCACAAAAATATCATCTTGAAGTATTTTTCTGGAGTCTGGACTGTGTTGTTTAGAATTACCCTTTTTGTGCTCTTGTTTTATATTTTATATGAAAGGTGATACATTTACGTTTATGTTTACAACCATTGCAGAGGATGAGGTAATTCCACCACTTCCTAAAACGGAACCGTCTAAAAATGCATGGGATGATGAAGATGTAGAAGAGGATGATGTAAAAGATTCGTGGGAGGACGAAGATGAACCTGCTCCTGTATGGCTTCTAATTTACGTTTTTTATTATATGTATTAACTTTTGGTTATATTGCCTGTGGATGATGAATAATGAATTGCATAAAACATGCAATCTATAATTTGATGATTGTGCACTGAATAACTTTGGCATTTATCAGGCGTCTAAGAACTTACTGTCTTGAATATTAACATGGACCAGGGCACTGATCCACATGTATCTACACTAGTCGTTTTGATGCTTTGTCATCTAAATATTAGCTTATTGAGGAAATTATTTATGAAGTGTAAAGACTACTGACCTAATTTTGACTGGAGTGTACAATTTTAGTTGAAATTATTATAGAGTTTATGTATATCCCTAGATTTCATGTGTAGTTGTCATATGTATGTCTGTATGCAGGATGGTATGATGGGTATAATTGAGCATGGAAGTTGTCTTTTATAGACAGAGTTATATACTGAAGCAGAAAACTGCTATTCTCATTCATAAACCATGCTGTCTGGTAGTTCCCTTGTATTAGCTGACCTCTTTAAGGTCTTAGATGCAAGACCTAATGAATTTATTTCTTATAGATTGTCTACTCTGACCAAATGCCTGATGAATCCATGCTCCACAATGATAGACGTTTGGCTATTCAGTTTAGGTTTTTAATGCTTATTTGAATAATCTGGAAGGAAGAGCAGTATGAAGGCCCCTGCCGCTAATAGATCATAATGCAGATCCTCCTGCAAATGATATCCTTGACATAAATTGCATATTCTCGATTAATTATATGACTTTCTATTGAGTAAAAGTTGTGTACTGCTGTTTGATTATTTCACTGATTTGACAGGCACCTGCACCAGCTCCTCCTGCTGAAAAGGTCTTCAAAAAAGCTGACAAAAAACCAAGTGAAAAAAAGAAAAATGTAGCTGCAGAAGCAAAGGAAGTGCCATTGGATCCTGTAGCAGAGAAACTTCGGCAACAAAGGTAATACCATTATGTTGCTTCAAGCAATACTAATAGCCCCGATTTTTTTCCAGTTATATCTGAAAACATCATGGTTTTTTTCCTTAGCTGTCTTTTCCGAATGATCAAATTTTATGCTTTGGCTTGTGCTTCTATTAATTATTTTTTCATAATTCTACAAAATGTGTTGAAATATCTTAATCTATGTAATTGTGGTGCTTACTTGACTTCATGTTTTTAAATATGTATGCATGAGTTTACTTGGGATTATATTTTGAAGGTGCTTATATGTTTCTAACTATCACAGACTTGTAGAAGAAGCTGATTATCAGTCTACCACAGAACTTTTTGCAAAGAGAGGTGATGAGAAGACCCTTGATAATTTTATTCCTAAATCTGAAAGTGATTTCTTGGAGTATGCTGAGCTCATTTCACATAAACTGTGCCCCTATGAGGTATTATTTGCTGTTAATGCCATGTGATTAAACTTGAAGCTTTTTGAATTGCTAATTGTAGTTTTAGTTTTAACACATATTTTCATTGCAGAAAAGCTTCCATTACATAGGATTACTAAAGGCAGTAATGAGGCTATCAATGACATCTCTAAAAGCTGCTGATGCAAAAGATATTTCCTCTTCAATCTCAGCTATTGCCAATGAGAAACTCAAAGCTGAGAAAGAAGCCAATGCTGGCAAAAAGAAATCAGGTAAATACAAGATTCTTGCATTTCTCGCAACTATCATTCATTCTTCATTATCCCACTTGTTGAAACTTGAGAGAGCTGAGATTGCTTTCACATATTCGTCAAAATGTAACTTACTCACATACTTATTCGTAAACAATTTGATTAGCCTTATAATGGAGTAAGAATGTTTTGGTGTCATTTTGAGGCTTGTGGTAAATTGTCTAACCTAGTCTCATGTTTTTCTCCAGGTGTGAAGAAGAAGCAGCTTCTGGTCGATAGACCAGACGATGACCTTGTTGTCAATGCTTATGATGATGCTGATGATTATGATTTCATGTGAGCACCTACAAGATCCTCACCCTCAGTCATTTTGTGCCTCTTAAATTTAATTTAATTTTTTATAATTTCAAGAGACAAAAGTTTCAACCCAAAAAAATTGTATCAAAGATTTAGGTACTCTGTTTTGTCCAAGAGTACAGATTCTTGGAATAGACTTTAGTGCCCTTGAGTTTGTCAAGTGTTGAGGTATTTGAATCACTTTTGTCAGAGTGGCTATTTTTACCAGTTTTCTCCAATCGGATGATGTGATATAAATTTAGTCATTTAAAATCCTTAATTATCATTACAGCATTACTTGTATGAAGCATTTTATAAGTATATTCTACCCACTGATCTCAGACCCGGACTCGATTTTTATCTGGTGACTGTTTTGCTAGTGACCGGCCCAGGACTGATGATGTTAGCAACATAAATAAAATTATATATTAGTGTCATACTTATATATGCATGTAAAAAATGATACTTATTTTAAAGTATTAAAATTTGAAATAATACAGTAGATGTGATAATTAAGTATTTTACTTATTAATACAAAATCTCAAACTATCTATGATTTCATTCTTTTTTTAAAATTAATTTTTGTTTTATTTAGTACATTGCTATTTAATGCACAATTAAAAAATATAAAAAGATTAATTGGGTAACGCAAATTTGCAAAGTGTTTGACATGGGTCAAAATGATACTATAATGACTTAATCTTTTTGGTTTTTCGTATTTGGACAAACTTAGATCCAATTAGAGATGAATTTTTAGCCGAATCATTTTAACTTGAATTTATGTTTAATTTAAATAAAATAAATTCAAATTAAAGTTAATTTACTAACTTAATTTGAATTTGAAAGTTTGTCAAGGGGAGTTTTATATTTTTTAACGACTATTTTTTTCTTTTTGTTGATAATTCATTTTTTTCTCTTTCTTTAATGATTTTTATTTTTTATGTTACTATTTATCATTTGAGCTGATTTTTGTTTAAATTTCAACTTATCATTAAGATTTTGATTAAATTTAAAATAATTATTGTTCAGGTTTAATTTGGTTTGAATTCACGTTACATCCAATAAAATACCATACAAAATTTAAGTCCTTGTCGTTAAACAATTTTATTACAAATTTTTTTAAAGTCTAAACCACCCTCAATTTTGTTTTGTGTGAATGAGATTAAAATTTAATAGAATTATAGAAAAAAAATAAAATACTGTTAACTGATGATTTCGCTAAAAAAATTGAAAAATTATGTTAATTACAAGAAAATAAAAATTTACACAGAAGGGTGTTTTAGACTTCTGGAAAAAATTGCAAAGGTCTCTGACTCTCACCTGATAGGACCTAAATGTCATAATCGCATATCACTAGACCTAAACAATTTGGCCAAACTTCAAGGACCAAAAAAACTTATATTTTTCATCAATAGCAATAAAAACACAGGCTTCGAATCTGAAACTTCCTCGAGAGGGAAAAAAAAATAAAATTGAAACACAGAGAAAGAAGGTGAGAGCAGAGAACATCAATGGAGTCCAGGAGGCTGCCAAGCAGCAGTAACAGCTCAGAGAAGAAGCTTAAACGCAGAGAGGTAAAATATCTCTTTACTGGTTTCATTGTTTCAATAAATTCGAGGGACTGATTTGATTGTTTGCAAACTGTTTGATGTAATTTGATTGTAACGTGTTTAGATTCTGGAAAAGAAGAAGGCAATAGATCAACTTATCAAAGCTGCTTATGCTCAAAACGATCATCTCGATTCTTTCCCGCCATTTCGCCATTTCCAAAGGAATGGTATTTTCGTCATTTTAATTGCTTTACGTGCTTGGGTTCGGTCTTGTTATACATGAGTTTGAATTTTGGATAACCAGAAATCGATTCTGTCAATGGTGATTTTGGTTATTAGGCGTGAATGTGCATTTGGAATCTGGGCGTGGTGATAGGCTTTCTTCTTATGAGAAGCACTACATTCAAAACCTGCTTAAGGTTATCTCACTTAGTCCTATTTTATTTATTGTTTCATGTTTAAGAGTTGAATTATATGTACTATAGTTATTGAATAATGCCACACGGTGTTGGGTTGTCCCACGGGTTGGGAAGGGGCTAGGCGCTAGTGTATAAGAGCTTGGGAAAGTCTTGTACCTAACTTGTAGGGTGGGAAGGGTCCAATAGCACCGCGGTTGCAACAAAGCCACCCAAGAGTTCATGGGAGTATGCGGTTGACGTGAAGGTCCAACTAGTAAACCATTGCTCTTCTAGATGGCCGGTTGTGAGAAGTGACCAATACACCGTTCTTCTTGATGGCTGGTTGTGAGAAATGCCGAATTGATAACCCGAAGTATGACTGGTAGGGGGAGGTTGTTGGGTTATTTTACATTGGTCAAGAAAGCGGTTAAATGTTAGTGTGTAAGTGTGAAAGAAAACTTCACCTCTTGAGCTAGCTTTTTAGGTGAGAAGTGCTTGATGACACCAAGCAAACAGTTGAAGTGGTATTCTAAATTTTGGATCATGCTATAAGTCATCAGGATTATATCATAATTCCTATTTTAAGTGAATTGACCCATTGTTTATGTAGTAGTGATGTCAAAACTATGAGCTGATATGGTTAGGGATAGTGGTTGAACACACTACTTGGGTTAGGCACTTGATATATAACTTGAGTTATGTCTTTCTAAACATTATCTCAAATTTTTTGTTAAGTGATTGTATATGATGAGCTGATATAGGAAGTAATGCATTAATGATAATGACATGTTAATTGTGATTATACACTTGGAATATTACTCAGGATGCGTAGCATAGCTTTTCAGTTATCACATTTACTCACTCTTTACAAACCTAAATAGGTCAATATGGAGGGGCCTTATGGCTCTGAGTGGCCTACAGAGGAGAAGGTGAAGCGTAGAGAAATGGTTGCCCCTGAAGCACGTTACATTTTTGTACATGAAGGTGAGCCTCCAAATGCAAGTGCCAGCGACGATAAGGCCCCCATTGTTGGATTTGTACATTATCGGTTTACTTTGGAGGAAGAGGTCCCGGTTCTGTACGTGTATGAACTACAGCTTGAGTCTCATCTTCAGAGGAAAGGACTAGGGAAATTCTTGATGCAATTGGTTGAGCTAATTGCTCGTAAGGTGAAAATTTATATAGTCCAAATATCTTTTTCTGATGAATAATCAAATATTATCAACAAGACAGTGTCATCAACATTGTAAAATGTCAATATTTTTTAACACACTAATTTTCTTGAATTTCTATTGCTCGTATCAAAGTGTTCTTGTGTTGGAATTTTCATAATGCTTTCTATTTTAGATTTGATTAGTCAATATTAGTATAAGTTTGCATATCACTTAGTTTGAATCCCTATTTTAACATTAAAGATACATTATGTGTTTCATGTTTGACCTTAATGAGTAATTTCATCTTCTGTAGAACTGCATGGGTGCTGTGGTGCTAACTGTTCAAAAAACAAACTTGTTAGCAATGAATTTCTATTTAAGTAAGCTGAGGTAAATTTTTAACCTTGACAGTAGCACCATATATCTTTTATATCAATTTTAAAGCTCTACAATTAATTCAAAGGAGCTATTTATTAAATTACATATTATTTGAGTACTGTTTCAACAGTTCCTTCTACAGAAGTCAAGCAGACCTTATTCTAGAGAAAGTTCTGTTAGATGCAAAGTAATAATCAAGTAGCACCTCTGCTTCATCCTAGATGAAAGGGAAAAATTATATCCAGGGGTCTTCCTCCTTACTGTTAACTGTCTATTTTTATTGTAGTCCTTATGCAGTGTTTGTACATTATTCAAAAAGTATTTGTATCATTAGATAAAACAAAAATATGGAAATCTATCTTGAGTTGAAAATGAGTTCTCAAGTAAACTGGATGCATGCTCTATGATGAATTGGCTGGTGGACTTGCAATTCATCCCTTCTAGACTTATAGTTCAAGCCATACAGTTGTTCTGTTAGACATTACCAAATTGAAAACATTCACGTGCTTCTTGCCTTCATATTTCTGTTCCTACAGGCACTATATTAATTATGAGTAGAATAGGAAGCAGCATTGAATAGTCGATATGTAGTGATAACGATTTGCTCAATGTAATGTTCATTGTAAAACATATATGCATAAAACCAAGCAATTTATTTAGCAAGTTCTAGCTTTATTTCTGTGAATGATTAAGGCATACATGAATATTAGTAAAATCTTTCATTGTGAGAAAGTATTGGTCAGCATGTCATGGAGATCATCACTGTTAACTATCATCTTGAATCTACGGGCAAATTAGTCAATAAGAATCTTAATTGCCATCTTTAGATGGTGTTTATGTTTGTAAAAACTCAAACTAGCTTTATTTCTCCTTATTGTTTTTTACTCGGAATTTTGTTATTGGAACTGTTCATCGTGTATTTTATATGGCTGTCACATTTTGAATCTTTATTGCTTGCAGATATATCATATCAAGTATATCACCATCAAGAGTTGATCCATTGGTATGCAATTGTTGAATACACTACCCATGATATCTTTGTGTTATCTACATTCACAGTTTTGTTTTATGCAGACTAGAGTTGAAAAGAGTTATGAAATTCTCTGCAAAGTATTCAATCAAGAATATAAAACTGCATTGGAGGTATATTTTATCCAGTTCTAGTAGCTATTTGTTTATCATTTTCAATCTCTCATTGCATGAAAATGAATAGCTTGTGCTTTCAAGAAGATAACATGATCAAGAAACTTCTAATGCTATCATTTAAAATTGTGCACTTCACTATTTCCTTCTGAAATTACAAAGGTGAAAATAGTTTAAAATGTATTGCATCATGTAACAGCATTGTCCATAGTTAGGTCATGTAAGTTTTTGAGTTGAAATGCCAGTTTCATCATTTTCTATTGGCATGTTAGACTCTCAGTGACTAATTGATTGCCATAGTATATGTGATTTTACTAAAACTAGAAGGTTAATTGGCATGGTGATGGCAATATGGTAGTGTTGTGCTTTCATATTGACTTCCATTTGTTGCAAAATTCTTTTTGGTCTCTTTACCAAACATTTTTCCTTCCCCAAACGGTGAGTCATCGTATCCTTTTATTTAAAGAGTTTTTTGATGGACAAGCCTTGAAAAGATTAGCTAACTTAGGGGTGCAAATGAGCAAGCCGAGCCGAACAGTGCTTAGATCCAGCTTGGCTTAATTGCATATATACGGAGCTCGAGTTTGCTAAATTAGTAGGATCTTTGTTTGAACTCTTGATAGAAACCATTGGTTTGAGTTCAGTTAAAAATTATATTTTAACTCTTTAATTTTTAAAAACTTACATTTATACTTTCATAATATATATATTTATCAGTAACCCTTATATTTGGAGTTAAGAAATAAGATTTATTAAAGATATAGGTGCAAGGTTTGAAATATTAGGGGTTTATTGATATTTTACTCTAGGTAAGCCTTGAGCTTATTGAACCAGCCAATATTAAGCTTAAGCTCAAGCTCAGCTTGAGAGCCAAACTCGAGCTTGACTCATTTGCAGCCCTAAACTGACTTCTCAAGGTTAAGACCTTCATATGAGAAACACTGGGGTTTCTCATGTCAACATGATTAGGAGTATTCTGTGGAACATTGCACATTCTACCTTTTTATCCTTCTCTAGTGCATAGAGCTGCTGGATGAAGATTGTCATCAGTATATTAATCACACGTATAGCAGGAAGGATTTTTTTCTCCATATCCTGTTTCTGAAAAGAAGATTGACTATAATAGCAGTTAAACCTTCATAAGTGAACGCTGAACAATATGTCTCTCATGGTGCACGCTGGGAAAAATGGTGTTTGGGCAGTCTTTAGCTCTGACGTCTCAAATTGCCGTAATTATCCAATTTTCTTCTTCTGTTTTGCTCACCCTAATTGTCTGGTTGGAGCAGTGGTTGTCTATAGAGAATTATCCTGCAAAATTGATAAATAAAACTAGACTATATCCAATCGTTTTCTTGCTGCATTAGTTGAACTATGCAGGTGGATCTCTATCACAATAGTTTGTTTATTTTCTTTCTTTCTTATTTCTAATTTAAAGGAAAGTGGATGAGATGAGAAGAGCCATGGCATTTTAGCTTGATACTCAAAAGATTTTAAGGTATGCTCTATAAATGTGCATCTCTTTTTTATTGCCAGGTTGCGAACTGGATCTCTTTCGGAGGAAGATTATTTGGAACCGTGGATGAATAAAATTGCTGAAAAATTCTTTGTATTTAATTTTCTTTTTCTATTAGACTTGGAAATTAGTCTAAATAGGGTTGCAATGCAGCTGAGCCAAGTATTATTGGGTTCAATCCCGGTTCAATTAAATTTATAAACTTGAACTTGAGCTTGGGCTCAGGATAAGAAATGTTGACTCAAACTTGACTTATAAAATTACGGTTTAAATCTTATAATTTATATATTTAATAATTATTTTTTTCTATTTAAAATGGAGAAAATAAAATTTTAAATTTTTAAAATTTGCTGATTATGCTCTAATCAAGCCACTAACTGCAAGCAACCGAGTCAAGCAACAAGGAGGTTCATTTGCAGTCATATTCTGAACAAATTCATGGTGCTGCATTCATTTTTGTGGTTCATTTAACTGTTGGTACTATTTAGTAAAATCTTCTCTCTTGACTTCTTTTACACTCGATAATTCGCCTTTATCTGTCTTCGTGTGATATGCAGTAATTGCAAGCAATAGTCGGTGAAAAGACCAAACACATCGAAATCTTGTTGGGAATGAGGCTACTGTTAAAAGGTTGGTTGTGTTGTGTACTCGTGGCATAGTTGTAACCTGTGTTCTTAGGAAGTGTAATGTGAATATGCTTTTGCTTGCTATTTTCATTCAGGAGTTTGAGACTTATTGTGTTGTTGAATATGATAGGGGATGATAGATTACTATTGAATCCTCCCTGATACTTAATACCAATGCATTAATAGTAATAGATATAAATGTTAAAATATTATAATATGATTGATTAATTTTGAATTAAAGATAAAATAATATTTATTCAAATTATTCAAATGATGACATGTCAATGTTTTTATTTATGTTTGTGTCAATTATTAATAAATGTAGTATTACATAGAAAATTTAGAATGGAACAATAACTAAAAAATGACTTTTATAAGAATCAAATGTTTTCAAGCAAGATTTGCAGGATTGATTTTCTTTTATGTGTTTTTGAGTATAAAGGAACCAAAGGTGATGTTATTAGATGTAGATTCAGTTTTAATTTAGTTAAAAAGGCTTTATCGAAAATTTAAAATATATTTATTGAATAATATTAAATTCCACTTTAGTGGTATTTATGTTTATCTAAATCATGTCCTGAGTTCGAGTTTTTTCGTGTTATTTAATATTATGTTGCAATATCATTATGTAAAAACATTTATCATTCAATATTAATAATTTCATTTCAAAACTTTAATTGTATTATATTATCATGGCTAACATATTTGATAAATCAAAGTAACCTTTTAATTTAATCAAATTTAATTTGAATAAAAAGATATTGCTTAATGAATATCCGTGGGTATGATATAATCTACTAAATTATCCCTGTATTAATTTAGTTTTAACAAATTTAAACTTCGGCCTAAACTAGATTGGCCATTAATGTGATGTTAAATCTAGTCTGGAGCTTAACCATTTGATTGGTCCAAGTTTTAAAACGATATTCAAAAGTTATTTCTCTTTTGACAAAAAGGAGAAACATCAACATTGGGATTTGTTAATAGTAGAATAATATTGCTATCATACAATGATTATTACAGTACGTGATCATTAGAGTACTATAAAAGTAAGTAGATATAATTTATCTGTATAACAACACAAGAAATAAAATTTAAAGAGTGAAAATAAATAATAATAAAACATATAAAAATAAAAAAATATTAAAATTAAACTTGAATTTTTCAACACTCAAAAAAAAAAAAAAAAAAAAATCGAAAAGGGTGCTTTAAAACTTAGATGAACCTATAGTTAATTTATCAAATTAATATTTAAACCTGTTTAAACCATTAAATCAGATTACTCAAAATTGAACATACGAATCGCACATATTGATGTCAAATGTCAATATGTTAAAGAAAATGTTACCTAACATCATACCACAATTTTATTTGAAAGCATAAAATCTTACCATTTCTAGAACCAAGACCATCCAATAAAGGTTAATACTACAGGACATAGCACTAAGTTATAAGTTTATTTAATTAAATATTGTGTCAATATTTATTTACCTTGGCTAACCTCTTGATCAGGTCAGTCCCTATCAGGGTCTGAAACGATAGCAATTGTAATATGCGTTTATATATTATTTGTCTATATATATCTATCCATCTTTGAAACAATGGGAAATTCTCAGCACCGGCAATCAAATTCTCTCGACGCCTGGTGATGGAATCGGAATCAATCCCCCATCTCTCCTAAATAATGTAAGACAGTAAAAATGTTCCAGCATTTGATTTCCCTTATTTTGCCACAAGCATTCTGCATTATCGCTTTCACTAAATTTCGAATGCTTTTGGCTTTTTCTTCATCGTACTTTGTTCTATTCAATCTTGACCGACTTGTTCAAATATTCGATCTAGTCCTGTACTCTGACATTTAGCCACTCTATTATTTCCTTCATAATATCCTCCCGTTCAGGTTCAAACAGGAGATCATGTAAGAAACCTTCATATAGTTTGATGGTTTTGTCGGTTGAAGACGCCTCCTCATACAGTTTTTGAGAAGCAATCGGGTCAGTTACAGTGTCAGCAGTGCCATGAAGCAGAAAAAAGGGAACTCTCAGTCGCCTAAGATTCTGCTGCAAGTAGGTTGCAACTCGAAGAATCTCATAACCAGTCCGGACCCTGATGGATCCAGTATACACTAAGGGGTCAGAATACTTAGCAACAAGAGCCTCAGGGTCTCGAGACACCGGCATTCCCTTCTTATTTGCAGCACTGATTTGGTATCTTGGCAACAAAAATGAGACAATTGGAGCAAGCACCTAATAAAATAAAAAGTCAAAAAAGTGGTTACATCCATGGTTTTAGAAATTGGACCGGCTAGTTTGATTGGTTCCACCCGGAACTAAGAGATGCGATCAAACCAGCCCAAACCCACCAGTTCTTGGTTTACCTCAGCCAAAACCCCTATGCTACAATGTCTTTAAGGATATGTAATTCAGATTTTATATTTAATTATTAGTAGTCAGAATTTTTTTAGTATTCTTTTCCATATTTATCTAAACAGTGACCAGTCTAACCATAAGTCAACCACGTGACTCTTGGTTGACCCGAACCAGTGCTTCTATTGGGTCAGCTTTCAGTTTGGGTGTGAAAACCATAGTTAGAACAGTGATCATTTCATGTCTTACTAACTAACACCACATTAAATTTCACAAACTGACTACGAGAAATTGTAAACAAGATGTAATTGAATAGTATTCTTACCGCAAAAATTGGATGCGATGGCTGAACTCCTACTGCAGGTGAAGTGAGTACTACACCTGCTACACAGGCCTCAATCATCGGATCAAGCACTGCCTAATTTGTGCAAGATAAACGGTGAAAAGAAACAACTAGATTCCAGGTTGGCAAGTTTTTAATTGAAAAAAATTATTTAGAAATATGATAGTATCCGTCATTGCATAGAAAACTTACCTTAAGCACAATGGCTGCACCAGTCGAGTGGCCAAAGCAAAAACACGGAAGGCCAGGATAATCAGCTAAAACCTTCTCAAGAAACGATTTCTGTATAAAGTTCAAGATAAGATAATTTAAATGAACCAGAAATTTATTTTAAGGTTAATTTTGATGGCATCTTACACATGAATCTTAAAATATACCAAATCATTGACAGCATCATCAAGAGAATGAACGTATCCATGCAGTCCATCACTTCCACCGTGACCTAGAAGGAGAAAAAATAGACTTACCTGATTTGGACTAGAAAACATCCATGACAAAATTTGCATAAGATAGGCTTTTTATCTTAAAATTTCACATCAATTAAAAATTTTTCATAAGCTAATGCATCTTCCCTACACCCGATTGATCCATTTAACATGAACTACATGCCTAAAAGCGATGAGGTATATACACACCCAAGTCTATTTTACTTGAGTTCCACAAGGTTTTGGCTTATTTTTTATGTATGCATACTCTTTTAAAGCATTACCGCTTCAAAGAGTATTAGTTCAGACCCTAGCTCACAGATGATAAGCTTACTTAATAAGAGAAGCTTCAGGTTTTACTTTTTGGCACCAATGGGCTTCCCAATTGAATGACTCAATCCCTGCAACATCCAAATATAGATGCATTGTTGAAGCCAAAGTCTCTAGACTATAAAACATTAATAACTGCAACAGCGTTTTGAAGGATAAGCTGAAGGAAGTAAGCCATGTATATGTAAATTTTTTCAATTAAAAAAAAAAAAAATCAGTAAGCCTTTACAGAGCTTAGCTTTAATTGGAAGCTGCCACTTAAATACTTTCAAGGTAACTTAAAGTCTGTTGAAAGAAATGGGCTTGAGTTAGCAATTTTGCATTTTATAAATTTATGGAAATAAAGTTGAAATTTTCAAACTGATGATTCACCTGGTAAGAACTGTGCATGGCCCTGTTACTCAAGTCCTAAGCTAATATTCATCTCCCCTTAATAAGAAAGTCCTAAACTATGTTTTCATCATATTTTTATGTCTTCCTTGTATGTGTGCTGGTGCAGGCTTCAATATTTATCTGGGTCCTAACAAATGATCTCCTTCTCTTGTTATAAACTAGAATCAAGGATCTTGATTTCAGTGGAAATATAATTATTTTATTTGGTATATGATAAGTACATACCAAGGGCAGTTCAACTATAAGGTCCTAAATTAGAAGAGCTGTTCTTTTCCGCTTTTGATGGGTGACGAGCAGTTAATACTCTTCTAGATAATATATCTCACTGTTGGAAATAGGAATCATTTCTGCACTTAATGTTCATATGTTGATTAAATGAAGAAATATTCCCCCAAAACAGAAAAGATAACAACAAAGGCCTAAATGGTATTATACTTGTCATACAAGACTAACCTGTTATGATGAAAGTGTTAGGCAAGCATGAGTTCATTCAAAGAGACAGATGACAATATAATATATCTTCTCTAATTTAGCTTGTCATTCTAGGACTAAAATGATTTAAGAATAAAATGCAATAGGAAGAAATATGGTTTTTCAAGGAATGTCCAAGAAAGGTTAAAAAGGGAATCAGATTCCTTATGAATGTGAAAGTGATCAGAATGTAAACATGGATTCAAACTTACCAATCCAATCCACCCCATAAACCTTGAATCCATTAGCATTCAACTTCTTGGCGAAATCACTGTATCTGCCACTGTTGCAGATATTGAAACTATCTTAAGCAATTGGTCAAGATTTTATAATAAAAAAGTTTTACTTAATCCATAAATAACAAACCTGTGTTCATTGAGGCCGTGTAAAATAACAACTAGTCCTCTGCATAAGATAAATGAGGGTTAGCATTTTATTTCTACCAGAAAGATTAAGGAGAAGTTTTATGAAACATTAAACATAGAGAAATAAGAGGAACAAATAATCAGCACATTGAGTAGAAGATCGAAAAGTTTCCACAATTCAACTAAAATACTATTGCTTTAAAACAATGTCTTATAGAGTTCTCTCTGAGAGAGGAAACTCATAATTGATATTAAAATAGGCCCGACTGAAGTAAGACTGTTACGGACTTGAGCAGATTATGCCTCAGTAATTTTGATAGGCTACATTAGAGCAATACATTATATTATGGCTCACTGAAGGGGTAAAGCTCATCATAAAAAGTTAAGTCTAGACTCTTAGGAAATGGTGCTAACCAATTCTAGACAGTAAGGAAATGATTTGGCTGTTGGGAGGGAGATGCAAACTATTCCATCATGCGAAGCAGAAAGCCCCACTGTCCCACTCTCTGCAGAAGATACGGATAATGGGTTTCTAACAGTAAAGGTGGAGGCAGTTGATACCCCACAGGTTGCTTTTTTTTTCTTTGAATAACAGGGTGATGCGGGCCCCAAAAAGAAACATAAGAATATTTTGATAGTATGAGTCGGACCCACTAGTTCTTAAGCACATAAATGACTAGTTAAAACAACATGATATTTGCAAGCCAGTAGTTGCCTGACCAACTTAGCCTTTAAATAGTAGCGTATGGTAAACTTCCATAGTGCCACACTAATAACAATATGATCATCAGAATTTCTTCCAATAGGAAGTTCTTCAACTTAGAAAGCTGATTTCTCCTTTTAATGAGTATAAAATAAAGGAGGATCAGCACTTGCATACCCAAAATTTTGTTTTACAGCTTTGGTACTGTTACTAGCTTATTAGCAAAGAAGGTAATGTCTAACACATATTATAATATTAGCTTTATTGGGTACAGAATCTTCAATCTACAAGGATTAAATCAACCTAGATGAACTGTTCTCCTCCCCTGCTACCAGTATAACGAACAAATTATGAGTGTGAGTTTACAAGATTTTCCTGAATGCCAGAAACCCATTTCACAGAAAACTTGAAAGATATTTGATAAAGCAACAGCTCTATTAGCAAAAACGGATCATTAGATCAGTAGATCAACTGTCAAAAATGTACATGCACCAAAGTGCCTCACACTAAACTCTGGCTTTTTTCAAGTTTTAAACACCGTTTTCTTAGTAGTTTTTTTTTTTTTTTTTAAGTTTCACAATTTGCCAAATCTATCAGCCATGTTTTTAGGTGTAGCATGTGCCAAATACATAGGTTCTTTAACAAAGCATTGCTGACTTATTAAGTGTTAAGTTACCACCAGAACATGAGACACAGTTCATCTTTTTACCAAAATACACCACATGTAATGAAGGCATAGATTGTCTCCCTATCATTCCATATTCTCTCCAAATCAGTTCCATTATTAGTGTGCAAAAACTACTTCTCGAATCTGGTTTCAATCTGCAGAATGAAATCTAAACAATATGCCTATCTTCTTTTCAATTATTGTTTCTTTCGAAATCTTCCATTCAGGGTAAATTTTTTGTTAGACCTATCAGTCAATAAAAGTTCTGGTCCAAACATTATAATTAATGTAGTACAATACAACAGCACTAGACCAAAGCATTATGAAGCATACATTAGACACTGGGAGGGGGATCCATTCAAGCAAATAGCCAAAGCTCCACTTGGTTATTGAATCCCTGGGGCACGTTCCAGGTGCAGAGGATTATAACGATCTATACACACAGACCATAATATTCGTTTCGAATATGATAGTGCCCATCGATTTTAACAGCAGTAGTTTGGTATAAGAAAGAATATACTTGTTCTCTCCGTGTTGGAACTTCAGCCATCATGCCAAGCCAAATGATGAAAGTAACACAGTTCATCGAGGTTTTTTAAGTCTAATAATCAAATCTAAAGTGGGTGACACTTACAAGAAGAATATTTAGGTAATCTAAACACTATCTGCTGCTTCCTCTTTCCAAATTACATAATTTTTTTTCAATTTATAGAAACCAATAGCAAGAAGTCAAAAGGCAAAACACACCTCTAAATGACAATGAAAAACATCGTTTTCCACCAAAAATATCATTAAGAATGAAAAAAAAAAAATGATTAATTTCCAGAAACCTTTTCTCTTTGTTTAATTACACAATATAATTTTATATCCAAAGCTCTGCATGCATAATCACATATCTACATGTCAATCACAAACACAATGTGCAAAACGTGGAATACGAACTTGACACATAAGTTGATATAGCTCGAAAAACTCCCCCAAAAAATAAAAGTAATTTTACACTATGTCCGATAAAGTTGTATTCTTTTCTCAAACATTATGATATTTTAACACAGTGACTCACAAACAAAATAGCAATATAATCAACACATTTCGCGCAAATTATTCATTTCAGGAAAAATGACAATGAAAAATTTTAACATAGAAAAATCACGAAGAAACGAACCTGACATTAACCGAAATTGGAGTCCAAGACTGTGTGAACAACGCATCACCTCTTGAAGTAACAAACAGCGAAAAATCTCTCCTAACTTTCTGATCGCAATCATCTTGTAAAACTCTTCTAATCGCCAACGATCTCCTCGCCATAACCTCCTGCTCCAAACCGCCGCCCCCACCGTTTCTCCACGTGAAAATCCTCGCCGGTACACGCACGGCAGCGCAGCTGCTCTTTCTGCTGCAACCGCTCTCCTGAAGATTCTTCTCCAACAACTCCTTGTTATTCTTATCCGACGATAAATTAATGACAACGCTCCGTTTCCAGCGCCGAAACGGCACCAAAATCATCACGATAACTGCATTAATCATCGCGAAAAGAAACCTCAACGCGCGACGAGAAAACAGCGCGTTTATGCGCCCGCTGGCGCCGGACGTCAACATCAACGACGTCATTTTAGAACTCGAAATTTCCTCAACCGCCATATTGCAATTCAAATCAAATCAAATACAGTTAAAGAAACACGAAAGTGATAACACTAACAATAACAACAGTATAAAATTACGGCGTCGTCTTTATCAAATCAAAATGAAGTTAGAATTTCGCTATCGTTATCCGAGTTCCTCA
This sequence comes from Anacardium occidentale, assembly GCA_026122585.1. Taxonomy (NCBI): domain Eukaryota; kingdom Viridiplantae; phylum Streptophyta; class Magnoliopsida; order Sapindales; family Anacardiaceae; genus Anacardium; species Anacardium occidentale. Next base: position 433,758 of record JAJEJH010000047.1, read on the forward strand.
AAGGACTCACGAACAGAGAGAAACTTAAAAGATAAAGACAATGGTTCACGATTTTGAAAGATGTTGATGCCAGCTGATGGAAACGCAAGACTTTACTCAATTTAGCGTTTAAATACAGCTCAAGAAGACTCAGTTTCAGGGCTCTCGATGCTACAACCTGTAACCATAAAACTCCCAAATTTTCAAATTTTTTTTTTTTCTCTTTCTATTTTGCTGCACCGAGCAGATGCATGACACTCTCTCTGGTATTTTCCTTTTCAGCAAAAGATAGATTGTGCGGATTTATTTGTATACATAATTAAGTTACATTCTTCGTTTTATAGGTAAACATAAAATAAAAGTAATATTTTATGCATTAAGTATCTCAATAAATACCATATCTGTATTTATGATTTGTTGTGACATTATTTTTAGATTATACACATTTGACCTATTATGAGGGAGCATCAAACTTTGTTTTTATAAAATTAAATTTTTTATATATTTTTATTAAAAAACTAGATTTTTATATTTCTTTATATTAAATTAAATTAACTTTTAACAAATTTAAATAAAAATGCATGATATATATTTTTTTTAAACATTGATAAAGATATTCAAGAATAATGTGATAGTTATTCTAAAAAATATTGATGTGGACATTTTATGTGATAATATTAATAATTCGTATATTAATATGAATATTTATAATTTATAAAAATTTTAAATATATTTTTCAGATAAATTTATTTTTACAAAATCTTAAATCAAATTGAAATTGTTTTATATTTTATATTATGCATTTTTTAAGTTAAAATTATTAATTTTTAACTGTATTAAAAGATTATATATTCTGTGATAAAAAATAAGTTTAATCTTATTTAATTATAAAATCTAAAAAATTACTTTTCCAGAATGAAAAAGGAAAATTAAAAAATAGGACTACGTTTTAATCAGACATAATCGAATTTTTATTTTTTAATTTTTAAAAGAAGGAACAAAAGAGTATACGGCACCGGGCGTCAGGGCTCGCGTCGCGAAACTTCTTTTAAGCTTTTGATGACGTAACGTGATTTACAGTAATCTCAAGAACATGTGTTAGAATGCCACGTGTCACAGTAGGTATCTGTGGCTGATGTTCTGAGACGTGAGGATTGGAGGAAAAGGTCCTGCGTTTGATTGCTTGAAGACAGATGTCCGTTTCTTGTGGAAGTATCTGTTGCTGAGGTGTCTCGTCTTCCGCCACGTCATTAAACACGTGACTTTAGAGTTTCATTCAACAATGGGTTTTGATGGCCTTTCAATAATTTCCATAGTCCTCGCACTTATGGGCCTTTAGGAGCCCATTATATCACTGTTATACTTCATTTCCCACCTTATTATTCTAAACTCACCCGAGGGTGCAATTCCAGTCAAATCCGAGTTGAGCGCTAGCTCGAGATTGGATTGAGCCTAGAATGGTCAGTTCCGAACTCGGCTTACATTGCTCAAATGGTGAATTGTAATATTAGACAAATAAAAAAAGAAAAGAAAGAATAGTTAGAGAATAATAAGAAGAAACAAAAGACGAGAGGGCAATAAATTTTTTTAAATTTAAAAGATGGAAAGTATTTCATTAAAGTTTGGGTGGGAAGTGGGAACTGGGAACTGGTAATTCCGCCTTCTATAAAAGATAGCACAAGCGGTTGCAAAAATAGCTCGTCTTGAAAATTTTTGAATTGCAGAAAAAAGGAAAGGAAGTGTCAACTCTATTCATCACAGGTGGGACGTCGGCGAGAGAGGACGTCATGCGGCTTTACCGTGCCTTCAAAGGTTCTCGTCTTCTTCTTCTTCTTCTTCTTGTTGATGTAATTGGAAGTATTTGTCATGTTAGGTATATTTTTTTGCTAAATTTTGAAGTTTTGGAGGTGGAATTTAATTATTTACGGCGCATGTCTCCGATGCCATTAATAGTTTGAAGAATTGAATATCCATATCTGGAGATTGTTATTCTTGATTTGATTATTAAGGTGTGTGGTTGGTTAATTGAAAGCGTTTGTCATGTAAGGTTTATCTTTGCAAATTTATAGTGAGTTATTGTGGAAATATTTAAAGGATTAAATTCGAGCCAAGCCTGGAAATGACTGGCTCAAATCCTGAATGCCCAGCTCAAGCGTGTTCTAACTGGCAGGCGATGTTGTCAGAGGTCGCTGGTATGCGACAAACAGTATGGCCGACGGGAGATTCGTGCTGAACTCAAAATGAGCTATCGAACTGAAGCTTCAGCTCGAATTTGGCTAGAATTGAGCAGAACACCAAGCGGAGCTGGCTCAATTTGAATTCAACCCTAAATTAGAAACTGACTATCCTAATTATGTTCTTCTGGATTGTTACCGAGGTTTAGTTTTTTAATTGGGAAAGTATTTGTCATGGTAGATGTGTTTTTGCAAATTTTTTATGGTGGAAATTTAAAGGTTCAGATAGTCAGGGTTGTATGTAAACAAATTTAAAGTTCAAGGGGAAGAAAGAAGAAATATTGAATTCTTTAGTGATAAATTTGTTTTGGTAAATGTCACTTGTTTTTCACTTCCTAAAAATTGACTTAACCATTTTGGTAAATCCTGGTTCCAGATCTTGTTGGCTGAGAAGAACTGGATTTATATATATAAGAACAGTGATTGCTATAACTATAGACTGGGAGGTTTATAAGATGCCTGTAATGATGCAGAAGAGAATTTTTAATGTAGTGATTACCTTTGATTGTGTAATATGATCATTCAACATTTATGATTAGGAATTAGACTAAAATGTTAGTCTTGGAGATCCAGTTTCTCAAAAGATAAAGGCCTTGTGTGTTACTGGTATAGTAATGAGTGACTTGGAGGGTGGTCTTATTTCTTTGTATTATTATAGCAACATGAATAAAACATCGGTTGAAGAAAACAAGGAAAGATAAGATCAGCCAAAACTCTAGTTTTCTAGATTAAGTAACACCCCTTGTTGTAAATAATACAGATAAGGTTTTTGTTAGAAGACTAGCAGTTATATACAGAGAATTGGTTCTAATATATTTGCTTGTTTGTAGGTTGGGGATGTGATACACGAGTTGTAATCGAGATTCTCATCCATTGAGATGCAAGACAATGTGCTGAAATCCAACAAGAATACTTTGTATAATGAAGACATTCTTAAACGTCTGGAGTCTGAGCTTTCAGGTGACTTGGAGGTACCATTGTGATCCCACTTGCAATTTCTTTTCTGCTATTCTGATTCATGGAGGTTTACATTCAATAATGACATTTATTCAATTACCTTGGAGAAACCTTTTCAATCCTATTTTAGGTTACTAATAAATTTATTTTTAAAAATTTTGGAAGGAACGTGGAATTGTTTACAACTAGTTTTTAAATTGAAAAATAGTAATTATTTTCCTTTCTGTCATGTTTAATTTGTATATGATATCTTTTTCTTTGAAACATTAGACTGGCTGTTTTGGTCTGGATGCATGACCCAGTAACGCATGATGCAATGATAATCAAGAAGGCACTCAGATACAATCTAATAAAATGTGCCACTTGAGTAATTTGTTCTTGCACACCATCTCAGATTCAAATGGTTAAACAAATTTACTTTTCAAAATATGCGGTTCAATTTGAACATGATATTGAAAATCACACCTTTGATGATCATAAAAAGGTAAAATCTCTTAATCTTGGATTATGGCTTTGTCTATTGTTCTATCTGCTATGGAGCAGTAATGTTTGGTTGCCTCATTTTATTAACAGTCTTGAGAAATAATACAGTTAACCACCTCATTCATTTGTAATTTGCAGTTCCATTCTAGTTGCACTTTCTTATCTCAGATATATTAAAGTATAACTGAATAAGAACTTTTCTGATGTGAGACCTTTCAAAGATTTTAGAATCCCATATTATATGAAAAATTCAGACTTTAATTATATTTATTATTGTCTTATTTTATTTAGGAAAATCTTAAATTAATTGTTTTTTAGAGATTTTGATGGCCTATATAAAGGCTTAGCTATTCAGTGTATGATTATTCAGACAATTCAGATTATTCAAACATTATATTGATTTATTCAATACAATTTGAGATTTGTTCTCTTTTCAATCGATCGTCATTGTTGTGTGGGTCGTGTGTTGATCTTAATCGTATCGATCGAATCCTATTACCTTTTGTTTTCCTACCCTGTATCATTTTCTTTACCTGTCCAACTTCTGATGAATAACCCATTGCAGCCATGTTAAGGCTACTCTCTCCATACAGACAGCGGTGGCTTGCAACTTATCCTCCTCTCTAATGCCGTTAATGGAAAAAAATCTTTCAACCATAAAAATCCAACTGACTGGGTCTTCTCCATTGAATATAGGCAGTTCAATTTGACGTGGAAGGGCATCACTTCCGCTGGTCCCTCTGAGGCTGGTGACCTCCCTCACCTCCTGGCACGACGGTCCTGGTTCCCTGGGTTGGACCATCCTTGGTTCATCTGTCCTCCTCTGATTTCCCGACATTCCGACATTTTCCTAGGTTTCTGATTGTTCGATGGTGGGCTTGCCTTTGTTCTCCTGTCATTTAGTAAGCTACAGCTAACAAATCTTTGATATCAATTAATTCTTCCTGCATGGTTTGAACCCCCTTCAATTTTTCATTGATTCTGTGTAAATCTGATTTTCCAACCCATTGAATTGGCCTGTGAAATCATTTAGTTGTACAACATGCCCTGGTTCTCCCTCACTCTAACGCCACTTTGAAGTGTACCTATTTTACTTGTGCAACAACTGCTTCACTCTCCTCCCTTCTCCAAGGCAACCTGCTGGATATAGTTTATTTGGGATGTATTTTTGGCAACATAAAAACAAGAGCTACACAATGTAACTCAATTGCATTGATTGAATGTAAAGGAAATGGCTTTTATTGATGATCAACAAATTACAGCCTAGTTGACTCTGGTTATTCTGAAATCTCACTGCTAAATGACTAAATAATAGATAACCAAAATACCCAAGAACCTGGCTATAAATTTGCCAGTTTCTCCCTAGGCCTAAGCCCCCAAGTCCCTTGAATTTATGTCTGTTTCTGAATACTTTCCTCCACCACTTGCTGCCCTTTTTATAGTCGAGATTCTCCCTTCAAATCTTGCTTATTTGATAATCCAGAAGAGGGTGAGCTAAGCTAGATGATGCATTTTGCCTTGTCGAAGCTAGATGGTGATGCATTCTTTTCCAGAAAATTCTGCCTTATCTAAGTTAGATGATGATGCATTCTTATCCAGGTTTGAATTTTCTGTTTTGCTTCTTCTGTGATACACCTTTTTGCTTCTTCTGTGATACACCTTTTTGATAGGAGGCTTATCACTACTTTACATAATAAGCATGGAAAACTCACTTCAGAAGGTGCTTGTTTGTTATTATGTGTTCTTTGTTTACAAAAAACACATAATAAGCATGGAAAACTCACTTCAGAAGGTAGTTGTTTGTTGCTCATTCTTTGTTTACAAAAAACACATAATCTTGTTTTTTCTTATGATGAAAAGTTATTAGGGAAAACAACTTTGATTGATTTTGCATTGTTATGATTCTTTTGTCAAAAAGCGTAGTAGTTTGGAGGTGTGTTGTTTCTTCTAGTTCTAAGTGATTTTTGTTGAATAATTTCTATTTGATTTAGAAAGTATTTAAAATATTGGCAAAGCATTTTAATGACGCATTAAAAATATCATTTTTGTGATTTCAAAATATTTTACCGAATTTTATTCATTTAGGGTTGGATTTGAGTTGCGTCGAGCCCGAAGTTGGATTGGCTCGAGTTCTGCTCAAATCCTAAATGGTCATTTTGAGCTTAAGTTTGTTTAAACTGATTAGAGATATCGTTGGATGTTACCAACGTGACAAATAACATCACAAATGAGATAGATGGTATTGACAAATTTGAGCCGAGTTATTGAACTAAAACTCTTACTTGAATTTGGCTCGAATTGAGCTAAATATTAATCCAAACCAAGTTGACTTGGTTCAAATCCAACTGTAGTTTCATTGAATTTATTTTCTAAAAATAATGTCACAAGCATTCTTATGTCTTAAAAATACAAAATTGAATTTCTAATTTTTCATTTTTACTTCATTTTCGTTCTTTGTTTCTCCAATTGGAATTATAGCTGATTTTTGCCATGTTGGCTTTTATTGGGCAGTGAGGAAGGAAACATCAGGATTTTTTGAGTTTGGTCTCTTAACCATCTTGCAATGTGCACAGAATCCAAGGAAGTACTTAGCAAAGGTATTTTCTTAGTTATACATATAAAAGTTGGTTAGCTATTTAAGACATGTTCATTTTTCATGTCGGAGTGTTCAGTGTAGATAACTTAGGAGCGACACAAACCGAGTTGTGTTGGGTTTGAGCTAGGCTTAATAGGATTGAGGTAGAGTTCAAGATCGGCAAGCTAGTAAGTTCTTGACTCAAGCTTAAACTCAAGACATGAACTATTGATTCAAGCTTGGTTCGACAGATTGTTTTAAACCCTCTAACTTAGAAAAGAGCATATAAATTCATAATTTATATATTTATTAATACTTTCTATTCAAAATCAGAAAGTAGGACTTTAAGAGTGTAAATGTAAAATTTGAAACTATTAGAAATTTGTTGACATATTACTTGAATCAAGTGGTGAGCTCAATTCACCAAACCGACTAACAACAAACTTGACTTTGGCTCGGCAATAATCAAGTCAAATTAGGTTTGAACAAGCTGAGCCGAGAGCAGCTCACATGAGATCACACCATGAATTGTGAAGTTGAACTTTGTTTAAAAACTTTACATCTTAAAGAAAGACTAACTTAAAGCCATTAAATTTTTGTTTATTTCCTGTTTGTAGTTCCAATGCTCACCTTTATTGTGCATCAAGTATCTAAAATTCAGAACAGTCTCTTGGAAGCCATTTCAGCCATAGTTTAGCAAATCCTTCGGAGAGATTTAATCTTCAAGGCTTTTGTGTTATTGTGTACCATGAAAAACCTTAATTTGTTAGACTAAATAATTTATAGTGAAATTACAGTCACTATTGTCATGGTGCAATAGTTCTTTACTGGCACTGATGGAATCCATTTTACCATTTTATGTTGTAGGATACTAGTTGAAAGGATCGGAATCAAGGCAGTGGGAAGAGTTATTGTCAAGGCAAGCTGGAGCGTGCTATTGATTGATTACACCCATAGGTGATCCTTGATAGAGATGGTGATTTAAAAGTTAGAAACCTGTTGTAAATCAAGCTACTGATGATTACGCCCATGTTGGAAAATTTACAGTTACTGCACAAGGGAATGGAAGGATTGGGAACCAATGAACCGATGGTGACAGGGGTAATTCTGACAATAACCAAGATCGATATGCAATATATGAATGCCCAGTACATGAAGAATACAGGAGGCCATTGTATGATGCAGTTCAGTCAGAAACCTCTGGTAATTACAGGACCTTTCTTCTTGAACTGCTGGGTCCTAGAATTTAGGCAAAAAATATCATAGGACTTTATAAGAATACTATTTTTCTTTTTAACATTTTTTTGGGGGCCATTGTATAATAAGTTGTCAATAAGAGGTCCTTGTTTGTGATGTTTGTCATTTGTATTGTGTGTTGTGTCTGTAATGTATGTAGCCCAGATTTTTCCTTTCTTATTTTTTCTTTCTTTTTTGAAAACAGAATTTTTGTGTGGTAAGATTAGAAAATTAATTTGCTTGATTGGAAGATATGAATGAAATATCTAGGAAATAATTTTACTTATTGAATTTAGTAGAAAGATAGAATACGGTTCTTGATCAAGGAATTCAATTCCAATTCTATCTTTTATTTTTTTTATTGAAGAAAATGAATATATTTTTATCTAAAGATAAGAAGGAAAAAGTTTGAATTTTTGTAATTAGAGTTGGATTTGATTTGAATCAAATTTGAATAAAAGTTAATTCTTTGTAATTGAGTTTGACTTGAGAAAAAAAATAAGTTGCATTCAAGGTCAACTTTGATGTGGCAATGTTAAGTTTAAATTGAATAATTTTCTGAGTTTGAACAATATCGACAAATTTTAAAAGAAATGGGATTTTTAGGGTTCAAATAATGTAATTTTAAAAAAAACTGTTGCGGAAAAAAACTTTTAAAATTAGAATTTTAATCAAAATATAATAAAAGTACTATGATTTTTTTCCTAGAAATGGAGAAAGTCATTTGTTTATCAAAAAAAAGTAAAAAGTCAATTTCTGTATAGTACTTTTTATATTAAATAATTTATATGATTTTATTTATTTTATTGTATATTTTCATTAAATCAAATATTAATAATTTATAAACTTGTTATTATGAGACTGATTGATTTGAATTAGAAATAATCTAAACAATTATATTAACCAATTATATAATTATATATATATTTGTTTATATTCATAAAAATCTAAATGATTAAATTTGAGTTGAGTTGAACAATAATATAAGTTGGCTCAAATTTGATTTAATTAATAATGATCAATTGAAGATTATTTAAAAGTTAATTACAAATGTTATCAAATGATCGTTAATAAAATAAATAATATTATAAAAAAAGATTTAAATTAAATTGTTTAATGTTTATAGTTTATAGATAAAATATTATTGTGTCGTGTAGTATAATTCTAATTATGCAATCAGAGTCAGGTTGATTGTGAATTTCACCTAAAATAGATTAGCCTTTGAACAAAATGCACCCAACAATCTCAACACAAAATCTAATTTTGATGTTGACAATTCATCCAAAATAGCCAAATGTTACCACTTGATCCAATTCAGAACCTGAAAGGCCTCCAACTTTATGCATGAAAACGGCTTCAATAATTTGCATGTGAAATGCAGAAATAAAATAAATAATTACAAAAATGAAAGAAAACAACTCCCCGTAGTCACGCTTTCACACTATAAAATGACCCATTTGACCCCACTAACCTAAAGTTTAATTCATAAAAACAAAAATTATAATAATAATATATTATATATATGATATAATTCAATAATGAAAAGAATGAATTAATCAACCACACATATGCATGCAACTTTTTAGAACATGACTAGCCAAGAATATTAGATACAATGCCCTCATTTTTTAATGCGCTCATCAAGGAGATTTTCATGTCAATTTTCGTACATCGAGATTAAGTCTCCTTGACGTTCCAATCAGTGATAGGGTATTTAGCCCACATCGGAGTCAGAGAATTCGTGAGAGAATCCTCACGATTTGAGCTCAAAGGAATCGAACAGTGAACCTGGTTTACAAGTCGACACTTTTCTTCTGCTTCTTCTTCTTTGGTTTTGTACCAAGAAATCCAATAATATTGTATTATTAAACGGAGAATTTATATCATTTATTTAGCTCAGTCATGTTCTTTGCTATAGCAGTTGGGTCTTCCTAGGGAGAAGTCTAAGCTTGGATTCTGCTGAACAAGTAAATTGGAATCAGAGAAAGTGCTTCTGGGTTGAGCAAAAGTGCTTGCCTGCATGCACATAAACAAAACCACATGCCATGAAAAAGCACTTCTAGAGCTAATAATCAAACTCTGCTTAATCACTTCAAATGCTGGAAAATGATAAAGGCTCATTTTCTTGTTTTCTTTTTTATGAACCCACTTGGCATGCCCAATTATTTGGTCAATAGACCCTAGGATGATCAAACTCAATAACTGTTAAAAACCTTCAACTTTAATATGAGTATATAAAAGATGACAACATGAACACTCAAACCCGTTTGTGGGATGTGAAGTTAAAACTAAACCCTCTAACTTCACGTTTGAGATTTCATGTCTTAACTGGGTGTTATGCTTGTGGTGGGTATTTTTTTTTGTTCATATTTATAAACAAAATTAAATACAAGTAAATTTGACACATAAAATATGCAACAAAAATGTTTATTTTCAACCAAAATCCATTGTTTGACATATTTATACCTAGCAACAATATTTCATATACAAATAATCGAATACTATCATATATATATATATATATATAAACATATTTTGAGGTAAGTTAGGATTCAAAATAGTCAGTTCAAAATTAATAAATTGAGACTCAGACATGTCTAAAAAGTAATTTAATTTTAGATTTGATCCAAATCAATTCGAATTTAAATATTCAAATCAACTCATTCGATCTAAGTTGTTCGAGCTTTAATCGAATCCAACCCTATTTTCTTTCATTTGTTGAAGTTAAATTTGATCATTGAATTAAGATTTTCTCTTAATCTCAACCTTATAATCGGCTGTGTTTTCAATATAAAAAATCAAGGAAGTCTGTCAAGTTACCTGAGATTGAAATCTAGGTGATTGCTGTTCAGATATTCTATGCTCATCCCCATTGCTTGAATTGTTCTGTAGCCATTCTTCTCTACTGCCATCAAAATCCACAAACTGATCAATAACATCAACTCGTTTCAACATTACTGGGATAACAGGAATTTGAACCCATTCAGATTAAATTCAAGGTTAAATTATTTTCAAATTGAGTTAAGTTTTTAACTCATCAACTTCGAGTCAATCTTAACAAACCCTTTTAAAATCAAGTTAATTTTGAATTGTATTTTGTTTAAATTTAATTAAACCCTAATATAAATCAAAACATGATCTTTATATGTACCAACACTTTTAGGGAATAAAATTGGATTCATTTTCATAAATGAGTTAAGTTTAAATTGATTTGAATATTTAAACTCAAATTGAGACAGATTGAACTTAAAAATAATTTATTTTCAATTTATATTTGCACTTTAATTCATTGATTTAAAACACTCTTTTGAATTCATTCTACTTTCAGATTGAGTCATATGTAGGCTCAATTTGAATTCAATCTAATCTTGTCAACAACAAATGATCAGCAAAGAGAGATCCTGAGAGAGATTACCTAGATGGTTCACTTAAAGCTCCAGTACCATTGAATAAAGAGTTGTTATTTTGATGAAGAGAAGTTGATACTGACAGGAAATCTTCATTGCCTGATCATATATTAACCCAATAACATAAAATCAAATCATGCGTAATCTAGATTTTTGGATAAATTCTCATCCATACTTTGACAAATCTACACTTTTATTTATGTATTTAGCGTTAGATTTGATCTGCATTTTTCAAGTTAATTTAAACATTCAAATTAAGCAATGATCAGTTAATTGTATATACCACCAAAGTACAACAGACTAATAATCCATCAATATCTATGGGCAAATATTTAGTTAAAATTTTATGTTCTAACATTAATTTATAACAACAAATAAAAATTGGTATAATCCAACTATGGATCTAGAGATAAAATTTAGGAGATCAAGGTTGAAAAAAAAAAAGTAAAATATAAAAGATAAATTAAGAAATAATAAATCTAGTAATGGTCACTATAAAATTTCAAGAATTATATTGATAATTTTGAGTATTCAACTTCAACTTATGAATTTGAATTAAATTTTTGTCCTTTAACATTAACAAAGCTATATGCATTTATAATAATGAGTACCAATTTAAATATCAATAGTAGTGTATCATCATATAATTGGATGATTTTATTTTGGATAAAGTAATACTCAAGTACATAATGACATTTTTATTAATACATAACTTAATACTCATTATAAATGTATATATTATCATTGTTTAAAGAATTAACAAATTTAAATGTTAATCATTTTCAAATGTCAATGAATAACTAAATCATATTATGAGAAAGCATGTAGCATGCATATACTTATTAATAATAATAATTTTTTATGTACTAACAACAAATACATATGAGTATAAATATTTATATGTTATTATATGAATAAATGATTTTAAATTAAAAATAAAATAATATATAATATCACATAATAATACGTTATTCGTATTTATTCTTATTATTAGAATATGCCATTTTTGTAAATAAGAGAATCTTCAAAATTATACAAAAATATGCTCGAAAGTCAGGTTAAAAAAAAAAAAGCTGAAATCTCTGCACTTACCTGAAGAAGCTCCAGGTTTGTTAGCGCTTTTAACAGTTCTATACATCTGCAATCCAAAAAATAAAACAAATAAACAAACCAATAAATAAAACTTTTAAAGGATTCTTTGAAAGATGAAAATAAAGAGATAGATGACAATAGCACTCCAGGTACAAACAATTTCATATTAAGGGGCAAGCTTGTATTTGAGTCAAGTTAATTCTAATTTAACTTATATTTAATATGAACATATCAAATTTGAATTAAAATATCAATTCAACTCAACTCTTGATAATAATGTTTATACTGTCACACCCCTACTTATCATGGTATATATAACTCAAACGAATTCAAATTATACATTATGGATCTGAGAAATTTAACTTTATCCCGGCTTATCACATTTCTTACATCCCCTTCGTTCCGATCATACTGCATTTGACTTGTTTATTACCGAGGAGGCTGGCTGAAATCTGGTGTTTGGTAAGGACAGTAATTGCTTGTATTATTGAGCAATGATGCCATTTTTCTCTCTCTCTTTTAAAAGTTAAAGTTGTCATCTTTCTATTTCACGGCAACAACTGAACACACTTCACTGTTCATTCTTCACTCATTGGGTTCTGTGCCCGAGGCTAATACTGATCATCTTCTTCTTACATTCTGAAACTCTTAACAATTACAAGAGAAAGAAAATACAGTTCCAAATTCAACTACCCTTTTACGATTATGTACCAATAAGTCGAATGATTGAGACTGTGGTTCAATTTAAACTCGTTTATCACAGAGATTCAAGAGATGATTCTAGGGTTTACCTGTAAATGGCTTTTGACATGAGCCAGAGTTAGATCTTTGACATCCATGAACTCAAGAACTGACTTTGGAGTTGCCCCTATGAAGAAGATAAAGTGGCAAAGATTAGAGAAAAAAATTGTATGGGAAATGAAAGGGGAGGAAGTAGAAAGATAAGAGATGTACTTTCATGGCCGCCGAGGAGTTCAACTGCGTGAACAAAACGAGCATGAAGAGAGCTAGTCCAACGCATTCTTGGAGCTCTCATGTTCCTCTTGTTCTGGTGAAGCTTATTCGGGATGAATCTTGATCTGATCTTGCAATTCCATAACTCCGAAGAACCAACTCCGAATTGAAACTCAGGTGCAGCAGCTCCTAGGATTGATCTATAACCTCCGAGAGATGGGTTCATATTAATATTGTTATCTCTTGAGCCATGGATAGAAGAAGGTGAAGATGAAGAAAAAGAAGAATATGGGATTTGATGGATTCGGCACTTATTAGGATCCAGTGGCCTTTGAGCTTCGAAATATGGCAAGTTGTAAACTGGAATCCCTTTGATAGGTTTGAGTCCTGAAACATCCAGGAGAGAGATTTCGTGGTTGAGATGGTTCATTTGGGAAGGATGAAAAAGAAGAGTGTTATTGTTATTAGTTCCGGGTCCAAGTATGCCTCTTCTTCTTCTCCAGGGGCTCTCGGCCTCGAGGTCCAAGGCGGCAGGATTGGCTAGAGAGAGCACAGTGTCTGCTGCTGCTGCTTTCTCAGGAGCTTTAATGGAGGTATCATCACTGTGAGATTTTAGGTCTTTTCGCCAAATATCAAAGGTTGAATCTTCTTCTTCTTCTTCTGCTTCATTTGTTGCAGCACAAATTGAAGGGGGAGCACTGTTTGGAGGTCTTATCTGCAAAGAAAGATCAGGAATTTGACTGAAAGAAGAAGAAGATGATGATTCATGAAGCCAACCCTCTCTAGACATACTTTTAGAACTCTCAAAACCCCCCTGAAGGAAAACCTAAAAAGAGATATATGGTGGTGGAAAGCTCAAGAACTTGACTCAAAATGATGATTTACAAAACCTTTCATCTCTTAAACATAATTTGAAAACTTTCTAAAATGCCTTCTCAAAAAAAACCTGAAAAGATGGTGTAAAGAGAAGAATATTTGATAAAAATGAATCAAAAAACAGAATTATTTTTAAAAATTCTAAAAAAAATACCCTCAGGAAAGCCCTAAAAAGATTGGCAAATGACAAAGAGGAACAAGAGAAGAGATTTTCTTGTTTAAGAAACAAACATCTTGAAAGAGAAAACAGAGATATGTCGCGGTGCAAAAGATAATAGAAAAAAGAGTACAGAAAGAATTGTGGAAGAAAAGAGAGAAGAGAGAAATTCAAGGTAGAGAGTGGATTTGGATCTCTTCTATTTTTTTTTTCAATAATTTAACTTTTTTATTTTGATTTTTTGCAACTATCTCGAGAGTATTTAAATGAAAAGGACACTTCAACAAAGGAAGTGTCTTTGTTTCTCTTTAAAACTCTCTCTGAATCTCATCATCTCTCCTTTTCTTTATAAGTCAATTAGCTATAGTCAATACATACACATAAGTTACAAATGGGTTAGTTCTACAGGCTAAAGTTCAGAGTCATATACTACATAAAATAAAAATGAGTATAAATATATGTATAAGTTTTGATGCACCTCATGTAATTAGGTATTTTATATCTATTTCAAAATGACTTAATCCCATAATGACCTATCAATATCTATATTTACTTTTATATCTATGATTAATGTATGTACCAAATATTTGTGCAAAGTTTAAGGAAGAGAAACATAGAAAACACAAAGCCATAGAATTATCCTACTCTCTTTGCCTATCATAATATATTATAAATTATGCATAATGTGTTTTAAGGTCAACAAACAAGCGAACGATGTTAAAATATAAAGTTTTGTCTATAATTTAGTTAATTTTAATTGTATTATGATGACAATGTATTCTTTTTTTCTTTAAAATTTGGTAATTTCATCGCAAAAAACTACTGTTGTGAAACAAGAACATATAATGATAGTTTCAATGTTATCAACATCAACATTTGACACTTTTATGTTTTAAAATTTTATTTCATAAATACCATATCAACTTAATATTATTCCAATTACATAAAAAAAAATTAAACAAAAGAAAAGAATAAAATAATTTCTTCTGTTTACGTAATAGTATAAGTGTAAAAATAATAGATCAAAAAGTGAAAAACAGTATATTTAATACTTACTAATGGTATAATCGTAAATATGACCGATCAAGAAGCCAAAAATCGTATAAACAAGTGAAAAAGACAATCTTGTAATCAACACCAATCTTTAATATTTACTACGGTACTATAAACAATTAGTTTGTGATAAATACAAGTGAAAAATAAAATCAAGTTACTTTGCAATCAACACCAATCTTGTAATTGAAAAAAAAAAACTCTCAAAGTACTACTTGAAGTAGAATGTTTTTATAGGCAAATATGTAAATTTATCATTTTAAAAAACTGTAAAAATCGTTACAAAATAAACTCTCAAGTGCAAGTTAAGTGTTTTAAAAACCACAACTAAAAAACCTCTCAAAACCGTTATGATAGTTTACCTTTAAAATTGCTAATGGTTTTCCGTCATAACTACTTCCATGAAACTCTCAAGCAGACCTTAGGGTTATTAAAACTCACAGTGAATATATATCTTTGGTGATCACGATTTAAAAAAAAAAATTCCTCAATATGAATGCTCATGTTGAATCAATTCTTTGATTCACTAGGTAGATAGAGAAGAAATTCTACAACAAAACAAGAAGTTGATGTTATTTCTAATTTTGTGACCAATAATAACCCTTTGATGCTTAATTCAATATTATATAATCACAATAATAATAATTCATACACTAGGAATGGTATAAATATGAGTTTAAATATTAACGTGACATTATGTAATTGAATGATTTTGAATCAAATATAAAATAACATCTAATCACATAACGACATAATAATGTTTGTATTTGTGCTTGAATCCATTAATTATGTTTGTGATATTACGCCGATTACAATGACTTTTTAACTGTTATTTCAACGTGAAATTTATAGTGAAATTTCTAAAATATATCTTATAATGGTGTAACCCAATTTTTAGTTATTGTGTAGTGAATAAATGTAGAAAAAATATACGTGATTACAATAAATATTAATTTATATAATAATGATAGTAGATTACTACATAATTAAATAATTTTAAATTAAAGATTAAATAATATATAATCACATGATGATATATCATCATAGTACATAAATTAATTTTAGTTATTTATTTGTATAAAAAAATTCTTAGCTATGAATATCTTTAACATTACACAATTTTTTAAATTTTATTTTAAAATTGTATTGAATTTGTCTTTTGAAATTCATCAGAATTATTTGAGCATAAAAAATGTAAACTTTTAAGAGAATTGAATATATTCTTTTTTAAATTTTAATGGTTACAAAGTTAGCTTATTATTACGTAATTAAGTAATATTAAATTAAATATAAAATTAATAATTTAATAACGTGATAATATGTCAGATTGTTTGTATACGTTAATTACCATCATTTATAAATTTATTTTGACTCACCAAAAAAACATATATACATGCTTCGGCCCCATTTATGAATACTCTACCTTAAAATATTGGCAATATACCCACCATATACCGTATCCTGGACATTATGTTCCAAAGAGGAGAATGGAGAAGATAAAGTTGTTCAAAGCAGTCTCTTGATTGACATATCATAAAGAATATAAATCGATAAAATTAAATTTTGAATGAACTTTTCTCCTTATTTATGAGCTAACTTTAAAATGTCCTATATTTCTATATATAATATTTTTATATATACATGCAAAGAATCCAAGGATGTACCCACAAATGATTTTGCAATCGAGTGCTTTATGATTGAAAGAAACAGATAACTTTATTTATTCACCCACTCCAATTAATTCTTTTCATTCTGACACCCAAAAAGAAAGGCTGGAGGAACTACAAAGAAAAGGCTTATTATTATTATTATTATTATAGACTTTTGTGTCTTCGCTTTATCATGAAAATTCAATTCAATTCAATTCGATGTCGTTTTTCGCTTTGCCCTTGTTTTTTCATTTATTTTAAAAAACTTTTAGTCTTCATTTCTTTATTCAATGCCTCCACCCCTTTGATGTTTGATCCACGATTAAAATACCCTCTTGATCTTTTCGAAATAGCAAAAATTCTAACATACTGTAATTAAATCTTGATAAGTTTTAACTTAAATAATCGAAAAGTAATTAATAAGTATTCATTCTTGTAATAGTATAAGATTGAATTTGATCTAAATTAAATTCATATAAGATATAATTTGAGATTAAATTAAATTCATAAGAGTCAATTTTATATCAATAAATTAATATTTGAATTAAGCTTTAAAAATAATTTAACTTGGATTAATTTATACTTGATTATTTAAATTAATACAAACTTAACTTGCTAATAAAAACTAACTCAATCGTTGACTTTCATTCAATTTATTCAATTCAAATTCAAATTTAAATTTAAATAACTTGAATTGAACGTAACTCTATAATAATGTAAAAATGTATTTGATTTGATTCATTTGTCGATTAGAATAGTTTATGTATAGTCATAAATATTTTGATTTTTTTTTTCGAGTTGTTTAATTACATTTTAAAAGTGTTGATAAAATTATAAACAAGTTTTCATCCAATTTGCAGGATTTAAGCTTCATGTAAAACCCTTATTAAACTTACTTAAAATTTTGAAATTTCCATATTTTTTTTAATTTTATTGGGTCTATTTTGTAAAATTATGAAATTATATTTTCATATTTCAAGGACAATATTAGTGTCTTCTTTTTAAATTCTATTCGAATAAATTGGGTGACTAGAGTTTGGGTTCCAACCATTCAGTAAGAGGAAATTTTTTTATTTTGTAAACTTTAAAGAAATTCGGTTATTAACGAAAACTTTGAGGGGTTGATAAAACTTTTAAATTTCTTTCCTTGTTTCAGCTCGCAATTTGCAAATCGAGGCAGTGTGAGTGAGAGTGAGAGTGAGAGTGAGAGTGAGAGTGTGAGTGTGAATGGTCAGAATTTAAGGACTTACAATTGAATGTGAAGATCCCAATTCCCAATTCCATTACTATTCATTCTTTAATGATATGGTCCCACACGCATACATACCATGGGAGTCACTCATTTTTGTCCATGTGAAATTTTCTGTCAGGACCAAATAGGATTCAAACCGAATTTAGATAACCATTAGATTGAGCTTAATTCAAATAAATAATAATAATAATTCAATTTAATTTATCAAACCCACGTTAAGAGCTCAAGCATAAATTTGAATCCGAAACTCAACCTCACAAATAGACTCAAACAATGAACAACCATACTGTAAAAAAAAAAAAAAAAAATCGTTAAAAAAAATTCAATATAATAACACAAACAAGTTTTTGAATTTAAATTAAATTGTCAAACTAAAATTTTTATCTCGAATTTGATTTATTTTAATTAAATAATAATTTAAATTAAAATTGATATGATTCGAATCCAGCCCAAATACATATAGGAATAAATAATGTTTAATTTTCATGATTTGATGTGTCTTAACTAATACGTTTATGTGTAGTACCATATGATATGATATAATTCAATGAATAATAACATCTCAGCCGTGGATACCATATTTGAGAATAGAATCATTGATAATTCTATGGAGAAGAGGCAAGCCTTACCTAAGTGAGATAGTATATTACTTTGTAATATCATGACTGAGTTTTCACATCACTTTGTCACATGGATTATTGATGGGAGATGTAGACATATGCCTTGCAATTGATAAATTAATTTTTATGTCATCTTTAAATAATAAATAAATAAAAACTTTATCCTCTTCGCTCAAACTTTCCTTTCCAAGAAAATGAAAGGGCTTTCACAAAAATGCTTCTTCTATTGTCTATAGACTGATGGGTTACATCACACAATGTGGACTCAATTTTTTCATTTATAATATTCACATTATTTTTTATGCTAAAATTTTATGGGAAATTTATTTTGATAAAGGAAAATAAAATAATCAATCAAAATTAAATGGGTTTAAATAACCGTCTTATATTAGAGTTAAATCTAAATACTTATATTATTCAATTTTAATGTTAATATATTAGTATTGTATTTTATATACTAATTTTGTCCTTTAACTATGAAAATATACATTAATATTATAATTTATATACTACTCTTATCCTTAAAAATATGAAAACAAAATTTTTATTTTTAAAACAAACTGAAAATATAAAATCATATAACAAAAAATTTTAAGTAGCATCTTTAAAAAGTTTTAAACTCCTCCAAAACGTGTGGCGTACAAACCTAAAATGTTTAAAAAATAGCAAACTCCTTCATACACACCTGAACAATGTTCGTGCACACAATGTTGCACAATTTGGCTTCTCAATTCATATCACCAACTGTGCAGTTCACAATTCATTAATCAAATCTCGAATTACGAAGTTGTATGATGACTATTAGCTCATGAATTAAAATCAATGATTTTCGTGAGAACAAAAAGTTGGGTCATCCGCACGATTTTGGAAACCAACACGTGGCGTTTTCTCCATATCTGGAAGAAGATCCAAATTTTCATATCTAGATTTGACACAGTGCTAGAGGATGAGAGAAAGCCAAATGATTCGAATTATATATTTACATTTTTTACACCACATTGGCGACCTGAGAAATCAACTAGTGTAGCTTTATGCGGTATTGTCTGGCAGTGCACGAACCAGGTCGTGTAAGAGGATTTTACAAGTTTTGAAAGGTTTCGGGTGTGTGGTAGGGGGAGTTTGTAATTTTTTTAACTTTATAGGTTTGTACGCCACACGATTTGGAAGGAGTTTGCTACATTTTAAACTTATTGGGTTTGTGCACATACGATTTGAAGGGAGTTTGAAAATTTTTAAAATTGCTAAAGTTTTTTTATGTGTAATTTTCATATTTTCAATCTGTTTTTTAAATAAATTTTTTGTTTTCATATTTTTAAAAATAAAATTGGTATGTAAAATAAAATACTAGTATATATTTTCATATTTGAAAGACAAAATTGATATATAAAATACAATACTAATACATTAATATTAAAATTGAATAATGTGGTCATATAGACTTAACCTAATATGAGGTGGTTAATTTTTTTAGGCCCATTTAATTTTAGTTGTTTATTTTATTTTCTCTTTAGGTAAAGTATTTACATTAAGCAAAATATATAATAAAAAAGTATAACTTATTTTTTTACATTTTACAGCCCTTAAGCAAACAATTTTGCTTATAAAGGTAGAGTCAGATTCGAATTAATGAAACACGAACATATATATGTTTGTTCATTATGATTTAGTTCGTGTTTAGATTTGTGTTCCTTCGATTTTTTATAGTGAAGTTCAGATTTGTGTTCGAATTCATGAGTTGGGTTTATATTCGGTTTATATTCATATTCACATTTAGTTCATATAGTTTGTATCTATATTTTATTAAAAATTATAATTAATAAACTGTAATTAATTTTTTTAATTTAAGTTTGGGTTCGTGTTAGTGTTTGGTTTATACAGTTTATGTTTGAGTTTATATTTATAAATTTTCAAAATTACAGTTTGAGTTCATGTTCATATTTGGATTTAAATAATTCATTTTCAACCTCTTTTTCATTTTTCAACCTCTTTTGATGATAATTTCAATCTGAACTACTTAACCTGTACCGCCCTATTTGATTTTAATTCTCTCACTATATTAGTGTTGTCATATCGAAAATTAACTATTTAACGACACTTTTTCTTCTTCTTTGATGATAATTTCTTCTCCAATATTTTAAAAAACCGAAATCTATATTAAAATGATACTTTTAATAATAGAACTCAAGCTAACATTTATTTAAATCCAAGTTATTTTGAATTTGTTCTTAAATACATATTAAGACAATTAGTAAAATAATTATTTATTAATTGTGATTCCATGATTGGTAGTTGATCTATCAATATTTTATATTAATTTTTGAAATAATAAATTATTCACCCATGAGATAAAATAACAAAAAATACTTTAAATGGAATAAAAGAAAAGAAAATTCATAAATTTGTAATGATATTCATGTAGAGAGAAATGGAGACAAGAGTGGCAATATTTATCGAAGAAGTCAAAAAGGGGAAGGAATTAAAGAATTTCTTTAATAATAAAGAGAATGTACGATTGATGCAAAGCAACAAAAATGAAAATTTTTTAATTTGATAATAAATAAAATAAAATAAAATAAAGGGGCTTTAATTATTTGTGAGAGAAAAGGAACAAAGATAGGTGAGAGTGAGATGTAAAATGAATGGGAATGAAAGCGAGATGTGTGGAAAGATTTATAATTTTAAATGAAAAATTACAAGACATTGTCATTTGCCATTCATAGGGTTGTTGTCCATTGATTCGGTTTTCGAATATATCGAATTTCGGATTGATTTGAGTCAACTAACTAGCCACTAATAGATTTTGTTGTGAAATCAGATTTCTCCTTAAAAAATTATACTAGATTAATTATACTACAACAAGAGTGTAATTGCACAAATATTTGTTTTCTCTTTATTTTATAGAAGTCAAATTGTATACAAACAAAAAGAGAGTAATTTTTGTGACTCATATTATTACTCTATCGAAATTTTCTCGAAACAATCAATAATAATGGAAATAGGCATTCGAGTAACAAGACAAACCACTTCAAAAATCTCAACACACTCTTGTTTATATATATAAAATTACATCCATAATTTTATGTATATGTGATTGGTGGAAATTTTACCACCAACAGACTCATTTTCAAGATCATATGATTATTATGCATTTATTTTGAAAAAGTAGTGTCACATTACCTCATATATATTGTAATATTATTTTGAGTAATTTTTGTGATTATATTTCAATGATACGTATTTATACGTTTCTTATTTTATCAATATAATGAAAGTCATAATTGTTCATAAAATTTTGTATTCTAATAATGAGTATTAAATTGTGTACTAAAAATAATATGTTATTATTTAATTAAGTAATTTTGAATTAAAAATAATACAATACTTAATTAATCAGTGATATGTTATTAATAGTATAGAAATTATTATTAATTGTCAATGTACGTAATTTTACTCAATATTTTTTCATATGTTAAAATTTTTTACGATTTTTTTGTCTCATATAAGTAATTTTTATTTTTTTTCAAGATATTTTGAAGAAAATAAAAGATATTATTAAAAACAAAGTTATCATAATTAGATTAGGCGTCGATCTATTGAAAGGGGTGTTCGATTCAACTTTTGATCGATAATTGTGTAACATCCCAGATTCGGGGTCAGTTCGAGATTCTTGAGGATTCTAGGGTTGTGAGAGAGTTTTGGGGTGAAAGAGAGATTTTTGTTGAGTTTGAGGGCTTGTGCATGGATCCGTTTGGGTGGATTTGCATGCGAGCGCGGGAAAATGGCATTTTTGTAATTTTCTCGGGATGCACGACCGTGCGTGGTAGATGCACGCCCGTGCATGCGCATTTTTCCAGCTGTCTTGGTTTTATGTCACGCTTATCCGTTTCCAAACTTATTTTCACCCAAAGTTTGGCTTTGATTTTCAGAGAATCCCAACCCTAGAAGTGGAGAGCAGCTTCCAGGACCTTCCAATCCAGCTTGATCTTGTGTTCTTCTAGTGAGAGAAGCATGTCTAAAGGTAGGTGCTTCCTTCCTCTTTCCCTTGCATTTCCAGTATGTTTAATGCTTGTTTGAGGCATGAGATTTGTTTCCAGCATGCTTGTGATGTTCTCCTTGTGTGTTGATGATGATTTGAGATGATTATGATGATGATTGATGCATATGTTTATGCTTATGTGTGAGAAAGTATGTTTATATATGTTTATGCCATGAATTGGATGTTTGGCTTGAGATTTGAAGTTGCTGGAAGTGTTATTATGCTTATTTGAAGTGTTTGGTATGTGATATACGTTTGATTTGAGTTTGGGTTGTGATTTTGGTCGGAATCGAGTTGATTCCAGGCGATCATGGAGGTGCAAAGCAGGACGCACGCCCGTGCACCCGAGGCGCACGCCCGTGCTTACTGCATTATCTGCATGGTCACTGTAGGACCCGTCGCCCCGAGTACCCCTGCTGCTGAACAATAAAATCTCTTTCTATTAATAACTGGAAATTGGGTACCCAAGACGGGAATCCTACGGGGAAGAACACCCTACTGCTGCTACTGTACAAGCGGAAGCTGAAAAATAACTGAAATATACAATGAGCCCATACTGGCTTTTCATACATACAATTGTTCTTTACACCTGAGAATATACATGAAATACATACAAGACCACACAGGCCAAACTGAAAGTAAAATACAACTGATCTCTAGTGTGTGGGGTCCCCTCTCGCAAGCCTCGGTCCACCCGTGTAGGACCCGCCGCCCCGAGTACCCCTGCTGCTGAAGAAACTGATCTTTTTATTTAATAAACTGGAAATCGGGTACCCGAGACGGGAATCCTACGGAAAAGAAAATCCTGCTGAACTAAATACATAAGCGGAAGCTGAAATTTAAACTAAACTGTACAATGAGCCCATCTGGCTTTTCTATATATATGTAACTGTTCTGTACATCATTCTTTATATCTAAGAATGTACAAAAATATACAAGACCTCACAGGTCCAAAACTGAAAGAAAATACATGTACATGCTGAAAATGGTGTGTGTGTGGGTCCTCTCTCGCGAACCCCAGTCCACCCGCTCCTCGCCAGCAGCAAACTAACCTGAAAAGGAAGGAAAGAGGAAAAGGATGAGTGATGAAAATCACCCAGTAAGCATTTCCTACTTCCCTCAACCCAAACAAGCACAAACAAGGGCACATATAACTAATCTCGGCCCTAACATACATCTATGCGCTTGCGGGTGCTGAATCTGCTTAACTGTTTATCTGTCACTCATTATTAATTCATTACTGAAATGAATGTCATGACATGATAGCTGAAATCTGAATATGCATGCATGCGAATCTCTATCTGTACCCAAAGGTACCTGCTGTACTGATCAGACTGGGTGAAACACAGGGATTCGGCATCCTGGCCAAGTGGGCTGAACATTCTAGCTACTGGCTAGAATCTGCTGAATACTGAAATACTACTGCTGAGCTGACTGACTGGTGTCAGAAAGCTGGGTCCCACAGATGCCCCCTCGAGTTCACCCCAAAGCTGAAACCCATACATTGGGTTCTGACTGTTGAAATCTACTGAATTCGGATCCCTGGATCCTCATTCAGGCTACATGCTATGCTATGAATGCATATGCTGCATTTATTCGCTGTTATCTGGAATATCTGATGATTATTAGCCCTTGGACGGATTACCAAACCTTAATAAATCATTTCTGCCTCTTTCTGGAAAATAATGCTGGAGCACGGGCGTGCAAAGCAAACGCACGGGCGTGCAAGAGACACACACGGCCGTGCTAGGCACGGGCACACGGGCGTGTGCCCAGACACACGGGACCGTGCGTCGGTTGTGTGCCTGGCCGTGCTACTCTCGGGAATCTGATGGCCAAATCAAGCAAAAGAAGGACACACGACCGTGTCCCTCAGGACACACGGGCGTGTGCCCTGCATTCCAGGTCGTGTGCCTCAGCATGCACACGGGCGTGCGCTCGCAAAACCAAAGGCACACGGGCGTGCGTCTGCGGACACACGGTCGTGCACCTGGGTTTGCAGCAGCAGCCTTCAACTGGAAATGCAGGAAACCAACCCAAAATCTCATCCAATCTGAAATTAAACACAAACACACATCCAAGGCACTTCAATAAACTCATACACATCATCAATTTCATCTTCCATCCAATTCTACTGAATTCACCATGGCCACTCAAGCTTTCTCTCACAACACACACACACAAACAGAGCATGCATGTATTTGGGTGGAAAACAAGCATCTGAATCATCATCTCATCGCATATAAGCAACCAAACAAGCTGGAAATACAAACATACATTTCCAAGCATCATCAAGCATCACACAGCAAGCTGGGAAACTCTGGAAGAAGTAAGAAACACTTACCTCTTGACATAGCTGCTGGAATTCTAATCCAAACTAATCTCTCTGATCTCTTGCTGGATTGGGAGCTGCTGGAAACTGGATTTCTCGCCTAGGGCTGAGAGCTGCTGAAACAAAGAAGAGAGAAGCTGAAACTGGATGAGAAATGAAATAACTCTCGTCTCTCACTCTTTTCTACCCACCTGCACGGGCGTGCAGGGAAAAGTGCACGGGAGTGCACTAAGGGAAAATGAAAGAAACTCATTTCCCGCGCTTCGCATGATTAAAACCTCCCTAAAGGCATCATACGAAGGTCACACAGCTCTGGAAAACTTCTATCTCACCCCTGAACTCTTCTAGACCCCCAATCTATCTCTGAATTCTATTTTTAACCCCAAAACTCTACCCCTAAGGGCTTTCTAAAATCTAGGATGCTACAACCCGCTCCTCGCCAGCAGCAAAATCTGAAAAAGAAGGAAGAAGGAAAGGGATGAGTGATAAAGATCACCCAGTAAGCATTCCTTACTTCCCCCGCCCAAACAAGCGACAAGCACACACACAAACATATACTGAAACTTGGCCTCAGCTCTATCCATACATCTAGTCGCTTGCTGGCGCTGAAACTGATTATTATGCTGTTATCTGGATTGCTGTTGTCTGATTACTGATTACCTGCTTATTAATGAGTCATGGCATGATGGATGTCATGACATGCTGAACTGAAACTGAAACTGTATGTTGATGCATGCATCTGAATCTATCTGACTGTACCTGAAGGTACCTGCTGCTGATCAGGCTGATGAACACAGGGATTCGACATCCTGGCCAAGTGGGCTGAACATTCTAGCTACTGGCTAGAAAACTGAATACTGATCTGCTGCTGAGCAGTCTGACTGGTGTCAGAATGCTGGGTCCCACGGATGCCCCCTCGAGTTCACCCTAAACTGTAACCTATACATTGGGTTCTGACTGCTGAAATCTATTGAATTCGGATCCCTGGATCCTCATTCAGGCTACATGCTGTGTCATGCTATGCATATGCTACATTATTATCTGAATTCGCTGTTATCTGATGTCATTTAGGCCTTGGATGGATTACCAAACCTTTAATCATTCATTTCTGCTCATTTTCTGGAACAACTGGCGGACGCACGGGCGTGTGGGCCAAGCACACGATTGTGCAGGAGAGACACACGGCCGTGCCAAACAAAGCACACGGGCGTGTGCCCAGACACACGGACCGTGCCCCGGTCGTGTGTCTGGTCGTGCTCTCCTCTGGAATCGCTGCGTATTTCTACTGAAAAAGCTGGCACACGGCCGTGTCCCTCAGGACACACGGTTGTGCCCACTGCAAACCTGGCCGTGTGCACTTCGTGCACACGGGCGTGCCCTTGCAGAAACCAGGGCACACGGGTGTGCGTCTGCGGGCACACGGGCGTGTGTCCGGTTCTGCAACACGAGCACCCACCTGGAACATGCAGGAAACCCATCCAAACACACACAATCCTCAACCAAACTGAAATTAACTGGAAACATGTATTCAAGGCACTTCCATATACATATAGCATGCATCAATTTCATCATCCATCTATCTCTACTGAATCCACCATGAAAATCTATATTTCTCTCACTAACACACACAAGCAAAGCAAGCATGCATTTTGGGTGGAAAATAAGCATCTCAATCAACATATAATCATCATCTCATCATCATATACACATACAAGCATAGCATCTCAACTGGAAATGGAAACACACGTTTCCAATCATCATCAATCAAGCTGGGAAACTGAAAGAGAGAGTAAGAAACACTTATCTCTCGCCATGGCTGCTGGAAATCTATCTCTCAAGCTAATCTCTGATCTCTCTAACTGGATTGGGAGCTGCTGGAAGCTGGAAATCTGATCTAGGGCTGGGAGCTGCTGAGAACAAAGAAACTGAGCTGAAGAAATGGGAAAAGCTGGGTGAGAAGCTAATAAATCTCCCGTCTCTCTCTCCTGCTACCCACCTGCACGGGCGTGCAGGGCACTGTGCACGGGAGTGCACCAGGGAAAATGAATAAAATCCATTTCTCGCGCTTCGCATGATTAAAACCTCCCTAAAGGCATCATACGAAGGCCACTCGGCTCTGAAAAACTACCATCTCACCCCTGAACTCCTCAAGACCCCCACCCTATTCCTAGTTATATTTCTAACCCCAAAACTCTATCACTAAGGGCTTTTCTAGAAAAATCCGGGATGCTACAGTCACGACCGTGTTTACGCGCCCGTGCATGACCTAATTTGAGGGGTCACGACCGTACATAGTTCATGCACGCCCGTGCACCTAGAGAAATTGAGAAATATGCTTAAAATTCCAGAACCTTGCACGACCAAGAGCACGACATGGTCACGGTCCCGTGCACGTTCATGCACGCCCGTGCACACGACACGCACGCCCGTGCGTCAGGCCAAAATGAGAAAAATAAGCTTTAATTGAGAAATGTGCAGGTGAGTTGTTGGAAGCTAGGAGGAGGAGACGGCTGCTATCTGGGATCCAGTTTATTTCAGTTTTTGTATGCACATATATATGTTTTTCCGCGAACATTTTTAATATAATACAGTTTTATTTGGGCATGTATATATGTATGTATACATTGTACTATAGGTTTTTCCGCTTTGATGTTTTCGTTCAGTTAAGCATTTCGGTGGGTATTATTGACCATATTTTATTTATTTATTTATTATTATTTTATTAAACAGTGAACAGTAATACCCTTCTGAGGTGTCTTACAAATTGAACCAGTTAAGTATTTAAAAATAATATTCAAAATTATTTTATATAATTTAAATTATTTTAATATGAAAATGAACTTAGATTAATGGTATTCATGCTCAAATTGAATATATTAGATTTTACTTTAAGTTTTAATAATGAATTAAAAAATAAATTTTTTATTAAGTCAAATTCAAGTTTTAATCCGATCTAATTATTTAATTTGATGTAATCTGATCTGACTCTAAAAAATAGTTTTTGGTAAATTGTAATCCTTTTCTTAGTAAATGGCAGTTTGATTGTTCGAACTGCTCGGTCTAATTTAGTCTTTAATTGCATGATTGAAAACATTGTGGGCCAAATGAAAGAATTAGAATCAGAATTATTAGTTGGCAAAGTGATGAGATTTAAAGGAATACTAGGGAATATTGGGGACTATTGCAAACTTGAATATTATTAGCCTACAGTTGTAATACTTCAAAAAAAAAAAGCATGCCTTTATTTGATTCCCAAGCTTTGGTTATAATATTCTACAGTTAGGCAATGCATGTCATGTCATGTCATATTAATGGGATTTGGTATTCATGTTTAACTTTTGTATAGGACTTGATAGAAAAGAAAAAAATATATGGATCTAGCCCCACATCTATTTTACTATTTTACCCTTGTCACACATAGATCGAAAAAATATTTTATGTATAAATAGATAGATACCAACATATATAAATAAACTAAAATAGAATGATGAGATTTGATAATTTTGAATTAAAAATAAAATAAATAATTATATCATTCAATCATATAATGATATGTCTGTTTATTTGTATTCGTTAGTATCTATTGAGATACTATATTATACTTAAGTATTGTTGATTTCATTTTTCTCGTTAAATCTTAATAGATTATAGTACAAAAATATGAAGGGACACAATAAAAAAAAATAAAAAGTTGGTTTTAACGTAGTTTAATCAAGAATACTAAGAGTTTACACCCACGATATTACTATTATTTGATTAACAAAAACGAATAATTATAAAATTGCAATATTTACATGTTTTGACATGTCTATCCCTTTATAAGAGTCACAATAATTTTGATTTATATTTTCTGTTTATGGGTTTCATAAATGATTATGTCATATTTGAGACCTTTTTTTTTAGATATAAATTAAAATAATGTTTATTTGATAGTAATTTGTTACCTTTATGAGTCACATATATGAATTTAATTAAAAAAAAATTTTAGCGATAATATTCGCTAGTGTTTGATATGTGGACTAATTTGAAACCAGTAGCCCAAAAAAAAATGATGCACATATCAAATTTCATTCCCAACAACCTCAATCCTTGAAGGGTAAAAGCGTAATTCAACTTCATTTACCCCATAAAGGTAGAGTACTTGTGTCTTTGAATTTTGACTTTTATTCGTATGGTCCACATGTTTGACAAATAGTGCAAACACCACCGCCAATGAAAAGAAGAATTATTGAAAATTTGTAGCCATCAAGAAAGGCTAACTTTAGACCCAGTTTACCATTTTTTGTTGGTTTTTATTTTATTTTATTTATTTTATTGTGAACATTTGTTCTTAACGGTCATAAGCCCATTAGACATTTAGTGGGCTATGAATAAAAGATGAAAGAAAAGGCCAAATGACATGTTCCCACCCATAGTTTGGTCCCCAGATTCCCATTATTAAGTTTAAAAAACTCAAAATCTCACTCATAACCGTTAAATCAAACGATCAACAGTAAAATTTTAATAGTTAAGGGATAATTTTATCATTTTAGAGTTAAAATTTATAAAATTATACTATAATATTTAAATATATATAAATATATTAAAATTTTAAAAAATATTTATAAATTTTTAAAAAATTTAAATTTTAAAAAATAAAACCCAGCCAGCCACCGCAAATAGCATCAAGTGGCCGTTCGGCCACATGAGTTCCAAGGGAGGCCAAATCTGACCTCTTAATTCGACGGAGGCAGCTAGATCTGACCACCTTCACCAGAGAAAAGGGTCGGAACTAGGGCTAGATTTGAATCGAACATATTCGGATTCGTTTTTAAATTCGGTTCGAACGAGCCCGAAACGAGCCGAACGAACCCGAACACGAACACGAACACGAACTGCAATTTTAAAGTTC
>JAJEJH010000047.1:473642-599960 GCA_026122585.1 Anacardium occidentale
AGGACTATTTCCCACCCATAGTTTGAGGCGGGGGCAAAATCCCACCCGCTTAAGTTTAAAAGCCCAATTTCTTAGCTATAACATAATTTTTTATAATTTTTTATTGAAATGACTAAACTACCCTTTTAAAAATTAAAAATTTATAATTAAAATATAAAATAATTTTTAAATATAAATATTTTCTAAAAATTTTAAAAAAATTAAAAAAATAAAAAAATATTTAAAAAATTTTAAATTTAAAAAATTGAAGTAGCCACCTCCGCCGGTATCGGCGGCGGTGGCTGCCCATAATAGAACCAGGTGGCCATTTCCGGCCACTTGGTTCCAGGGGAGGCCAGATCTAGCCTCCCCTTTCGGTGGAGGCGGCCAAATCGGTCGCCTCCAGTTTTGGGGGAGGCGGCTAGATCTGGCCGCCTCTGACAAAATTAGGAGCCGAAAACGGCCGTAAAGGGCCGGCCTTGGCCCCATTGGCCGTTTCCGGCCTTTATTTCGGGCGACACCTCTGCCAAAACTGGAGGCGACCGATTTGGCCGCCTCCGCCGAAAGGGGAGGCCAGATCTGGCCTCCCCTAGAATCAGGTGGCCGGAAATAGCCACCTGGTTCTATTATGGGCGGCCACCGCCGTCGGTGTTGGCGGCGGTGGCTACTTCAATTTTTTAAATTTAAAATTTTTTTAATTTTTTTTATTTTTTTAAAATTTTATATTTATATAAAATTTATTTTATTAATTTATAAAATTTTAATATTAAAAAGATAAAATTACCCCTGATTATTACTGTACATTTATTATTTTTAATATTAAAAATGGTTTACGGATGGGAGACCGGGCTTTTCAATTTCAGCGGGTGGGACTTTGTCCCCGCCTCAAACTATGGGTGGAAAATAGTCCTTTGGCGTAATATATAAGATATTAAAGAGTCTTGATGTGAAACCATGCATCAAAAAGAAATATAACAAATTAAGAATGAAAGTGAAAACATTTATAAAGTGGTTCAATTATTATTCTGAAATCTCTGTTTTGTATTATATTAATAAATATTTAAATTATAATTAGCTATAATAAATGATAAATTATATCAAACCGTATTATCTAATTTGACATAATTCATTATATCAAGATTTATTAAAATACAAATCTTGTTGAATAGTGTTAACCTATTTTAAGATTAAGATCGAGTATAACTCATAACATTATAAGTCATGCCTCCAATAGAATTTTAGTAGGTGCTTACATGTTTTGGGGGTGAAATCGTCAAAAGTTAAAATTTTTCAAGTTTTTAGAAATATTATTTTTTAAATTTTATTTTAAATAAAGGTTGTGGCAAACCATCCTGTAAGCCTTCCTCGTAGGCTCTAATACAACTCACCTTAAATGCAAATATCGTTTTATTAATCAGATCATATCAATCTATAAGTCGATACAATATTTTGTTATCTATTAGTATTATAATAATAATAATAATAATAATATATATCAAAATGATCATCAAACGAATATTCATTAACCTAGATATTTAATTCAATTCTTTTTATGGAAAATGGATAATTGTATAACGTAGATTTGATAGAAAATAATTGCTATCTGATTGAAATTGAGTGAAACCCAAATGAGTTTGGCCAGACTATAAGTACTTAATGCACAATCAACAAAATAACAACATATATATATATATATATATATATATATATATATATATATATATATATATATATATATAAAATTGATGTCAAAACAAATGTCAATAAATATAGTTACATGTACATAATAGACATACTTAGTCCTAATACAATAACGAATATAAACGTTTAAATCCAATTCATTTAATTCTTTATTAAATATGGATAATTAGATGATCCTAATTTAACAGAGAGGAATTGCTATCACTAAGATTGGATTCAAACTGAATATATTTAGATTCATTTTTTAGTTTGACTCGAACGAATCTAAAACGAATCGAATGAATCTGAACACGAATACGAATCCGAACTACAATTTTAAAATTCAACAAATACGAGTCCGAACATGAATTATGTAAACCGAACATGAATACGAACCTGAACTTAAAATAATAAATTTTTAATTATATTTTATTAATTATTTGTATTAATTATAATTTTTAATAAATATAAAAACGAATTATATGAATCGAATATGAATATGAATACGAACCGAATACTAACTTAGTTATACGAACTAAATACGAATACGAACTTTGTTATAAAAATATTCGACGAACACGAACACAAATACAAATCTAAATCCAAACAGTATAAAATGAGCTCGAACATGAATATATTACTATTTATATTTGATTCAAATTGAATCCAACCCTAGCTATCACATTAAGATAAAATGAAACTGCAAGTGATGAGTCGGGCAAATTGGAGAGATCATAAACTTACTCTTTTACTCATATTTTAAATTGACCAATGCATATATAATTTGAGTAATTATTTTTTCACCATTAGCTCTGAGAGTTGAACGGAAAAAAAAAATCTATATATTTTAATAATAAGTAAAATAGGTATGAAACTCTTTTTTATTGAAAAAATTAAAATGTTAAAATTTTTCTTATAAAATGTATCAAAGTTTTTCTATTTTAATTAAAAATACTGAAATATTATTTTATTTCAAAAAAATAATAAAACAATAATCAAAATTACGGTTATTTAAAATTTCACTTACCTCAAAAAAAAAAAAAAAACATTTAATATTCAACCACTTAATTTTTTATTTTTTATAATTCCGTGTCTTTAGTTATCTGTATATATATTTATGCGGAAACAACATAATTATTTTGTTAGTTTCGTAGGTGAAAAAAGCTCCTAAACCGCCCTACTTTTTAATTATTACAAAATAAATTAATAAACACATTTTTCAACAGAGCAGTTGGAGAAGTTTTAGAAACAAAAGCACTTCCAAAACTGATCTCCACATGTGCAAATTTTGAAATCATTTTTCGAGTGTGAAACTGGAAACGGCTTCGCTTTCCATACTCCAAACCTCCGCTCTGAATATTCGCTCACTAGAGGACGAGGAAAGACGACGAAGAAGATGACAGAAACGGCGGTGAAAGCCGGCGAAGAAGAGGATAAGACTTGGGAGGAAACTCTGAGAAAAATGTTACCGGAAGGCGCGCCATTACCGGACGAAGAGCAGCTCGATTTCTCCATCGCCGTTGAATACGAAGGTCCTCCTCTTCCTTTTAATAATATTCCTAAAGTTGATCCTGTTAATCTTAATTCGGTTGCGCTTCCCAAGATTACTAAGAAAAAGCTTTCTAGATTTAATAGACCTTCGTTTACTGATCTCAAAGTCAAATTTACGAATGTTGACGATGAGTATGATGATGATGATGATGATGGAGTATTGCAATCGCCTGATTTTAGCAGTGATGATGTGTCGGTTAATAATTTGTCCACGCCGGTTAATGGCGATGATGGTGGTGGTGGGGATGTGAAAGAGGAGCAGCTGGTGGATGAGACAAAGGAGAGTAAGGTTGTTTGTAAACAGAAGAAGAGGGGAGGAGTTTGTAATCGGTGTTTGAAACGAAGTCGTTTTTTGAAGGAGAGACAGGTTTGTTTGGTTTGTGATGCCAGGTATTGTAATAATTGTTTGATTAAAGCAATGGGATCGATGCCGGAAGGGAGGAAGTGTGTTAATTGTATTGGGAAGGCTATAGATGAATCCAAGAGATCGATTTTAGGAAAGCCTTCTAGGATTTTGTCAAAAGTTTGTAGTACTTTGGAGGTTAAGCAAATAATGAAAGCAGAAAAGGAATGTGCTTCTAATCAGCTTAGACCTGAGCAGTTGATTGTCAATGGTCGGCAGTTGAACCAAGATGAATTAGCTGAGCTTTTGGGTTGTCCTAACCCTCCTCAGAAGTTGAAGCCGGGCAAGTACTGGTATGATAAAGATTCTGGTCTTTGGGGGAAGGTAAAAACTTCAATATTTCTTTTTCTTATAGAGTAATATGTTCTATGGTTTTGGTTAAATTTTATGTGGATTGGTGTTGGATCTCAGGAGGGTGAGAAGCCTGATAAGATAATTACTTCGAAGTTGAATGTTGGGGGTAAGCTTCAGCAGGATGCCAGCAATGGAAACTCTAAGGTTTACATAAATGGTCGGGAAATCAACAAGATTGAGCTCAAAGTTTTAAGGGTACTAATTTTTAATTTCCATCAACTAATATTTGCCTGCAGAAATGTATGAAAAGATCTAATGTTTTTGGTGGAATTTAAATTCTCATTGTAATTAATTAGGGAGAGTGACAAATAATTGTGCTCATGGAAATTGTTCTTAGGTAGATTAGTAGCATTTCAGTATGTACAGAGGCACTATTTTAAACTATAAGCAATACTATCTAAAGCGGCAAAATGCTTAAAAAGCTGTTGTAATACATATTAACTATTTATAGCCATATATCAGTTGTATTTATGTCTTTGGCAAATATGATTTTATTAGTATGTATTGCATTTAATGTCTTTTAATGTCTGCATTATATTCAATAGCATAACCTAACGTGCTTGTCTAGTATTTCCTTTTGTCATGGAGTGTATAGACAAGATTATGGAAAAACAACCAAGCAACTGTTTTAATAAAAGTTGTGCTTAAGAAAATCTAAAAGTAATAGCAGATTATTAGAAGTTTCATAAACGAATAAATAAATAGAAAGAAAATATAAGAAGAGATAGATAAATAACTTGGTCTCACGCTAGGGTTTCTAAGAATCACTTATTAAACTCTTACGAAGTGGAACTCAAAGATGGATCCATTGCACATCCAAGTAGTATGGATGTTAAAGCACTAAAAATTTGCAATATAACCTTGTGATATCATCTTAAAGGAGGTTAAATAAATGTGAAGGACACAAGAACTACATAAATGTTGAGAGTTCCTCTAGATGTTAGCGGTGAAGTACCCTCAAGATTTAAGTATTTGGAGGCTGCAAACTGAATGTGTGGAGTAACGCCAGGGCTGGGGGATGCAGGGTTCTCACCATAGGTTGAGAATCAAAGAGGGGAAAAAAATACTAAGAAAAAAATTAATGAAGTAGATATACTCTTGAGATCAAAACTCCAAAATTGCAAGATACTCCCCCATATTTAATAAAATAATTATCGTCTTTCCAAATTTTGGAAGGAAGTTGTGATTCCACATCACATTCATATTGGAAACTTTGTTCTTAGCTCTGCCGTAGCTCTTTTGTCCTTTCTTTTTTGAGATATTGTTCATGATTTCATGCTTTCTTTGTGATCTATCTGAAATGATACGTGATATGGCTTTTTAGTTAAAGTTTTCATGTTTTATATATCTTTCATATTTCACCGTAGCAAATTCTGAAGCTGAGGTTTGATATTTCTAATATAATACACTTTTTTTTTTTCCTCAATTCTAGAACTTTTAGAACTTGAAATGTTCTGTGACTATGGGTCCTCTTTTTCTTTTTCCTTCTCTCAATGGATTTTGTGTAAAACGACGATATCATTTGCTTGGCATGATGGTATTTCTTATTCGGTATGTTAAAACTTATTTTATTGACTTTGATGTCAGCTGGCTGGTGTACAGTGTCCTCGTGATACTCATTTTTGGGTGTATGATGATGGATCTTATGAGGAAGAAGGTCAAAATAACATTAAGGGGAATATATGGGGAAAGGTTATCTCGTGATCTGTGGATTATGTCAATTATTGTTATAGTTTAACTGTTAGAAAGGTTTGACTTGATATTTTATACGGTTGCATTATGGCTTTTTTGTAGGCAGGCGTCTACTCGTTTCATTTCCTCATTACTTTCGTTGCCTGTACCACCTGGAAATACTTGGGGACAAATCGATGATCCAACAACTTTCTCAGGTAGGTTAGTACCTGAGTATCTGGAGCAGGGAAGCATCCAGAAACTTTTGTTATTTGGGCTAGAAGGATCTGGAACTAGCACTATCTTCAAACAGGTATCTCTATGTTTTTCAAGTTTTTTTATCTCACATGATGTATTCCTTATAACATTCTTGATTCCTCTCTGTATCAAATTCATCTACACTAAATTGATGTCTCTGTCATTCATATATTTCCTTGTGAATTTTACTTTCGCAATTTTGTCTTTGTTGGAGGCTTCAGCAGAGGCATATTGGTACTTCTCAACAAATTTTTTTTAATTTAATTTTGATATCATCAACACATAGGTGAGCTAATGTATATTAAGATTCTGACTTAATGCTTAAAATGAACCAACATCTTGTCTTTCATGTTACTTAGCATGCAAAAACTGCTCGTGATCCATCCATGGTTGTCAAAAGTGCACCTCAGTATGGGAAAGGCAACTTGGGTTCAAAGGCAATTGCCTTGAGTGTTCTTGACAATTTTTGGACATATATAAGGGTTCTTGACAATTTTTGAGGTCTCTGGTGAGTTTAAAGGTCATTGGAGGGATCATCGACGAGTTCGAAGGTCATTTAAAGGTCAATGTTGAGTTCTAAGGTCATTGAAGAGATTGTCGGTGAGTTTTAAAGCTGTTGGAAAGGTTGCTTGAGAGATTTAAGCTTGTCAAAGAGGTGGTCTGTCATTGATTTCTTATAGAGTTGCTAGAGAGATCTAGATATGATAATCAGTTGTCAGTTTGTTTTGAAACTATAAATGAAGTCATTAATCAATTTTTTAATTGCCTTACGTAAAAAGGCGACACCTTCGCCTTGCCTTATTTGCCTAGGCAAAAGGACCCTTTTTGCCTTTTGACACTTTCCGCCTTTGACAACGATGGTTCTGTCAGATCTGTTCTTAAATGTGATGACTTTCAAGGAAAATTCTTTATTTGCAATGTTTAGGTTTCCCCAAAATAAGAAAGAATGCTGTATGATCTAATGGAAAAAAGATGGGATATTTCCTAATTTTTGGATTTCAATGACAAGGGTATCATTTTTTATCACATGGAACAGGCTAAGTTCTTATTTGGGAATCAGTACACTCCAGAAGAGCGACAGGATATCAAGCTTATGATTCAAAGTAATATGTACAAATATCTTAGCATATTACTTGAAGGGCGGGAGAGATTTGAAGAGGAAGCTTTATCAGAGAGACAAACTACCTTGGATGATGAACCATCTGTCCCAGGTATCACCTTATTGCTGCTCCTTTTAGGATGCTGACATTGTCTTTAAGCTGGTTGACTCAGCAGTGGCTATTTCTAGACTTTTTTTTTTTGCTTGACACAAATCTCGATGTTGCATGTTTTGCTTGAATTCTCCCTGAGCTTCATTAATGGT
Source organism: Anacardium occidentale (assembly GCA_026122585.1). Taxonomy (NCBI): domain Eukaryota; kingdom Viridiplantae; phylum Streptophyta; class Magnoliopsida; order Sapindales; family Anacardiaceae; genus Anacardium; species Anacardium occidentale. The sequence continues at coordinate 480,902 of JAJEJH010000047.1, forward strand.
GATAACCTGTCTTTTGCTGCTCCCTTTATACATATCTCATAATATGTTGATGTTTGAATATATTTCTTACTTAGAATTTTGTACGCGGGTATCGTCTCTCTGATTAAAGAAAATTATCTCTATTTTACCTTTAGATGTTGCTGCTTTTTTTCATTTTTAACCATTTAGCAGCACTATCCACTTACTTCTATTACTTAATTTCAAGCTATATGATTCTTACCTATAATTCTTTATGCGTAGTTCATGACTTTCTGGAGACCTTTGTCTTCTCACTTTGTCCTGCTCCTTTTGGAAAATTTTTGGGCACGAAAAGGGATAATGCTTAACATGTGATTTGAAGGTGTTTTGTTCATGGTCTTGAATAAACCTCACTCTAGTTTTTTTATGGAAACTAAAATTTTGGTGAAACAGGTGTTGAGGAAAATAAGCAGTGTATCTACTCAGTAAACCAGAGAATCAAGCACTTTTCTGACTGGTTGCTGGATATCATGGCTACTGGTGATTTTGATGCATTTTTTCCTGCTGCAACACGTGAATATGCACCTGTTGTAGATGAGATTTGGAAGGATCCTGCCCTCCAGGAAACGTACAAGAGAAGGGAGGAATTGCAACATCTTCCTGATGTGGCCAAATATTTCTTAGATCAGGTGTGCCATGTCATTTTTATTATCTGTGAGATAGGCAAGCTTTACTTTAAAAAAAAAAAGAAAAATCTTCAGATTCAAAGTATTTGTAAGTACTGGAATCTTATATTGGCGATCTTTTATTATCTGCAGGCTGTTGAAATATCTAGTAATGAATATGAACCATCAGAGAAGGACATTTTATATGCTGAAGGAGTCACTCAAGGGAATGGTCTCGCCTTCATGGAATTTTCATTTAATGATAGAAGCCCGATGTCAGAGTTATACCATGAGAATTTAGAATCACCTCCCTTGACGAAGTAAAACTTTCGGATTTTTCATATTTCAAACGCTTATAATTCATTTTGAATTTTTTGCCTTTTGTTTTCATTGCGACATTTAGAACCATTATCTCAGTTTCACTGAAATGTTGCCTTTGTTTTAGATACCAACTTATCCGTATGAATTCCAAGGGACTACATAATACTCGTAAGTGGCTGGACATGTTTGAAGATGTGAGAGGCGTGATATTCTGCATTGCTTTGAGTGACTACGGCCAGATGTGGTCGCATGGCACAGGTACCCTTTGCAACAAAATGCTGGCTAGCAGAGACATGTTTGAGAGTCTTGTTAGACACCCTTGTTTTAGGGATACCCCGTTCGTGCTTCTGCTGAACAAATACGACGCCTTCGAAGAAAAGATTAAACAGGTGCCATTGTCAACTTGTGAGTGGTTCAAGGAATTTAACCCTGTGAAGCCTCAGAACAACACCCAGGCACTAGCGCATCAAGCATTCTACTACGTCGCCGTGAAATTCAAGCAGCTGTACCATGCAATAACTCACCGCAAGCTGTATGTTTGGCCAACCCGGTCTCACGAGCGTGCCACAGTTGATGAGGCATTTAAGTACACACGCGAGGTGCTCGAGTGGGAGGAAGAGAAGAATGAGAATATGTACGGGATAGTCGGAGAGGAATCCATTTACAGCATGGAGTTGAGTGCGTCTCCATATATAAGGCAAGAATGAATTCATTTCTGATTCTATGTTCATCTCTGTACATAAAGGCTAGCTAAGCTGACAATTTTATTGAGGTGGAGGTGGGTTGTTGTCACTTTGAATGATTAATCGAGAGCGGCAGGGGAGGAACAAGAATCATTTTAGCAGCTTGAAGATCAATAGTCCTGGTTCAGGTGCCATAAGTGATCGAAAATTGGTTTGTTGATAAGCGCTTTCTGATTTGGGAGCCTGTGATTCTTTTAGGACGGTAACTTTCTCAGCTGTATAGTGCGTTAAGCCTGCACTTTTGAGTCGCATTATTATTTTTATTTTATTTTATTTTATTTATTTAGTTTTCATTTTATTACAATTATTTTGTAAATCTTGGGGTTAAAACATCGAAAATTAAACTATTTATTTGAAAACTCAACTTTGAAATTGCATGGAATTGATTAGATTTCCGTTAAAATTAAGTGCGTAATTTGTTTTCTATGTGATTAAAAGATTTTAAATTAATTATAAAATAATATTTAATTATATGATAATATGTTATTATTAATACATAAATTAATATTTATTATTAGTGATTTTCTTTGATTGGGGCGATGGAGATTTTTCAACTAAATTTTATGATTTAAATTGAAACACAATTTTCAACCTTTGACTTATTGTAGTCTGACAGCAATTAGAGGGATGTTGGTGGTGGTTACCTGCATGATTGTATTTGATAAAGGTTGAGTTTGAATAAATTTTAGTTTAAGATTTGTTTGAATTCAGAAAAACTAATTCCACGTTTGTTTGAGACAAATAAATTTGAATTTGATTTAAAAAATAATTTAATTTTAAAATTAATATGAGCTAGATTGAACTTGGTTTGTGTAATCTAAACTCAATTAGTTCAAATCATATCCTTTGAGTATTATGAGTATTGAGAAATGAGTAATAATATACATTTCAAATGTTATTTTATCAAAATTCATAAATAAATAATTAAATTATGTAATCATATTTTTTTTTAAATAAAAAATGAGAAGACTTAATTTTAATAATTATTCATTGTTTTTTCTTAGGTAATTTTAATCATAAATGAGAAGACTTAATTTTCTTAGGTAATTATTCATTGATTATTATTTTAATAAACATAAATAATATTATTCTATCAAATATTATTTTATTCTCAATTTTCCTATTATTTTTATTAATTGTAAATAAGACTCAATTTGATTTTGGCGAACTTGAATAAGTTTTAATTCAAAATTGACACATTACAATTTGAAGTTAACTTGAAAACAATTAAACATTTAGATTCAATATATACTGATTCAAACTCAAATATTTGAATCAATTTAAACTTTAATTTATTTATAAAAATAAGTGTAATTCTTATGTTAGATCTTAATTTATTCAATTCAAACTATTCAAATAACTTGGATTGAATCCAACCGTAATTACTAATCACTCAAATTATTATTTGAAAGAACGAGATTTGGACAAACAAATTAAGAGTGATGCTCTGGTCTTTACAAAAATATATTTATAATAAGTTAAGCGATCTTAAATTTTCAAATAAAATTATTAACAATACTTCATCTAAAAACAATTACGTGTTATCATATATTTGAGTAATTTTAAATTAAAAAAATAAATAATTATTTATAAAATCATATGATGGTACGTCAATTTATTTATATATGTTAATATTTACTGTTTATAATACAGTATTACTCAATTATTGCAAATATATATATATATATGAGTATATTTGATCTAAATCAAATTGAGTTTAGGTCTAATTCAAATTTGAATTGAATCAATAATGCTTAATTCAAATTCATTTAAAGTATTGCACAAAATTATTAATAAGATTAATAGTGTCATAAAATAAACAAACAAATTAATTTTGAATTAAACTATTAAACTAAAATTTTATTATAAATTAATTTATTTGAACCAAATAATAAATTTAAATCAAGATAACTATGATTGAATTTAAGTTTAACTTAAATATAAGTCATTCGAGTTTATGTTTAAAGTGTCAATGGAGAAACATCACATATTAAATTTATTTAATATATATATATATATATATTGTTAAAAAATTATTATAATAATTATTATTTAGATTCATCCATATTTTTAAGTCGGTCACGTTCGGATGCAGTGCCATTGAAATACATGCATGCAAAATACACGAAAAAGCTGAGGTGGATTGATGGTCGGTCGAAAGCATATTGAAATAGTGTTATTATTTTTTTCAACACGTCAAAGCTCTCACGTCAATCCATAAAAACAAGTCTAACTGCCTTTCTTGCTTGCTGGTGTTTTACCATTTCTAATTTCGCCATTTCTGGAATCTTTTTAAGTTTCAAAGCTTAATTTCAATCTTCAATGGTCAATATTCAAATTCTACCCACAAAAAATATTATAATTATTAATTCTTCTAACCCAAATTTCCCTCCCGTCTTCTTTCTTCTCTTCTTCATATTATTCAGTTTGAACGCTTCTCGCTTCAACGATCTTCTTTCTCTGTGGAAACCGTGTGAGAGACCCACCTTCATTATTGAATCTTGGTCGAGCTATATATATAAACCCCACCAACGTCCTTCTTATTTTACACAAAACCATCTTTTATACAAGTTTTCTCTTGCAGGGAAACATGTTTGATTGGAGATTGCGAAGAAAGCCGAAAGGCGGAGGGAAGAAGAAGAAGAACGAAAAGCCTGAATTGGAGCTGCAGATTCCGAGTCATTTCCAGTGTCCGATAACGCTTGAGCTTATGAAAGATCCTGTGACGCTATCTTCCGGGATAACTTATGATCGGGAAAGCATTGAAACTTGGCTCGGTGTAGGAAATTTTACTTGTCCTGTAACCAATCAGGTTCTCAGGAATTTCGATCAGATTCCTAACCATAGTCTCAGGAAAATGATTCAGGATTGGTGTGTTGAGAATCGGCTTCGAGGCGTTGAACGGATCCCGACTCCGAGAGTTCCTGTGACTTCCAGCGAAGTCTCGGAGGTTCTTTTTAGTATGAAGTTTTCTGTGAAGAATTTGGACCAATGTGGGGTGCTGGACTCGCTGAATGTGATCAAGAAATGGGTATTCGAAAGCGAACGAAATAAGCTTTGTATTATTTCTAATGGCGCCAGTGAAGTACTAGCAGAAGCTTTCTGTACATTTTCGAAAAATCCTGATGCTTTGGAAAGATTTTCCAACGTGTTAACGGAGTTATTATCAGCTTTGAACTGGATGCTTCCACTTGAAGACCATAAACCCGTGAAGTTTTTAAGCTCAGAAGCGGCTTTACGCTGCATGCTTTGGTTCATGAAGAACAATCAAGACATTTCCGTAAAACAAAACGCCATTTCAGTGTTGAAAGAGATCAAGTCTTTCGAAGAACAAGATATACAAGTTCTGGTCGATTCCGGAGCGGTTGAAACACTTATGAAGTTCATTGAAGACCCGGTTTCTCGGACGATTACGAAGGCTTCATTAGTGGCGATTTTCTCAATGGTTTCAGCGCCTAACGAGAAGATTAATATAAAATCATCATTTGTTGAAAAGGGTCTCGTCTCGTTGCTTCTGAATCTGATAATCGATTCAGAAAAGAGCATTTGTGAAAAGGGGTTGGCCGTTTTAGACAGGATTTGTGAGAGCAAAGAAGGGAGAGAAGAAGCTTATGAAAATGCATTGACTGTGCCTGTTTTAGTGAAGAAAATCCTGAGAGTTTCAGAAATGGCAACCGAGTTTTCAGTTTCTACAATTTGGAAACTGAGCAAATTTGACCAGGAAAATGAAGGGAAAATCTTGTTCGAAGCTCTGCAAGTTGGAGTTTTCCAGAAACTGGTGTTGCTTTTACAGTGTGGCTGTGATGATTCAACCAAGGAGAAAGCAACTCAGCTTCTGAAACTGATGAATCCTTATAGAGCTGGTTTGGAATGCACTGAATCTGAAGATTTCAAGAATTTGAAGAGGTCATTCTGAAGACGTTTTTTTTTTTTTTTAATATATAAAATTTTGTTTAATTTTTTTATTCTTTTTTGATAAATTTGGTGATAATTCTATCCATAACATTTTATCGTATAATGTTATATATTAATATATAATATAGTAAGAATCCATTTGATTTGAATAGTTTGAATTTTAATTTGAGCTTAGAACAAATGAGTTAAGAATAAAACTTGTTTTCATAAACAATTCATCAAATCCAAAATTAAATTATTTATGAGTTAAATTTGAGTTTTAATTCATTGATTTCAAACTAATCTAAAGCTTTGGATTGTGAAATTCTAAATTTATTATATAATTCTAAATTTCTTTATAATTATATACATATATATATATATATATATATAGAGTTAGTTTCATCTTAAACTAGTCGAATTTAAATTTAAATTTAGATCAAACAAATTAAATATATGTTAAAGGTGTTGGTGGACTCAATTGCATTAAAAACGACAAAAAACAACGTGTCACAACCCTTGGTAGATTGTGCCAACCTAGAAAACCTCAAGACCCACAACATATCAGATCGTGTGTCTCTATAGACATTTTTTTCGAAATGACTCACAATAATATAAATGTTTTATTTTACCTTTTAATATTTTTTAATTTTTACGAGTCATATCATATTAACTTGTGAGTCTTTACGTGAGGTCTTGAGACAATCTAATTTATACACGAACCTCAACATAACTCGTAAACTTATGGATTGTACTTTATAAGTTGTGTTAGTCCATTGTTGTTTTTAATACCAGTTATACATTGAACTTTCTTTTATAAATAAAATAATTTTGAGTGAATTTAAATTAAATTTAAAAATAAATTATTTCAAATCAAATTTGAACATTTATTTATAAATATTAAGTTAAAAATTGTTTGAGATCAATCCAATTGAATCTATCATTTTCTTACATATAATTAATCATATAATTTCCCACGATAAAGGTGAACAGATAAATTTGAAAAAAAAATATATTGATAAAAAATAGAATGATAATACTGATGACATTGTCTCCTATTATATTTATTTTATATTTTAGCTTCTTAAGGTTAAATAATAAATAAGAAAAAATGTAATAGGATGAATGCAATATTATATGGTCGTATATATCATATGAGCTCATATGACATGTGGTATACGTTATATGCTTTTACATGACATATTTATATATATATACATAGATGGATGAACATAAACTTAACTTCCAAGGAATCCCATGAAAAGTTCTAAGGCTGGGGAGGACATGGAAAACTATATCCTTAAAACCATTGATTTCGTGTGGAATAATTTAGATCAAACTGGTGAATTATTTAAATAAAAATAATATTTAATCAAATAAAATTACGACGTCACAGCATATGGTTCAAATTTCTTGTTGGATGAATTCAGTTGTGACTGGCTCAGGAGATTACGGTAGATAACTTGTAATTTAAGATGATTATGTATGGTCAAGCAAGTTGGGAGGAGTTGAATGGAAGGGGCATGTGACTGAAGAACGCAAAAGGTTAATGGAAGAGGTCAACTGTTGGACCTTTTCTACCACGCTAATCCTCGTTAGTCTCAAGGTTTACCCGCCGGTCTTGGCTCAGATCAGCCCCTGCTGAACCATTCAAAGCCTGTTGTAGAACACTTGAATCGTTTACCGTCCCACGCTTTGATCGGTTCAAATCAAACACTCAAGTTTACACACAGTTTCTGTTGCCCTGCCTTTTCTTGTACGTGGTAAAAAGACGAAGCTTACAAGCAATAATAAAAAACAAATAAGTAGACTTTTTATTTATCATTGACTTCAAATTGAGCTCATATCAATTTGATTTGATAGGCTGGATTTTATTCATAATAAAAATCCATATATATCAAAAAAAAATTATTTTAACTGTTTTATAATATTAAAATAAATTAAACTTAGGTTTGATTTTTTTATAATTGAATTAAATACAAACTCGATTTGAGGAGAACTTAAATTCGGTTCTCTTAAATTGAAATAAACTTAAAGTAGAATTCAATTTTTTTATTTCAAATTTAATTCGAACTTAAGCTTGTTACCCTGCCTTTCCTGTCCGGGAGGAAAATGATAAGTTTAAAAATTAAGAGTGTCCATGATTTTAGTGTTATTTAATGGATATATTTCTTAATATAAAGCTTATAAAAACAGTTTATAATATAAATTTATATTATGTTACCTGGAGTAACGGAATCTGGGGGTGAGCATATTTGGGCCGGGAAAGTACAAATTGAAATAGAAGGCTGAAAGACTTAAATTTTTTAAGTGATAATTCAATTTGTAGGAAGTGAAAGCCTCATGTTAGTCAAATATTTTTCATCAAAAATATCTTTAATAAAAATTATAAAATTATAATAAAATATTAATTAATAAAAAAATTTAATTTTAATAAAAAAAATTTAATAACAGTCACCACTATGATAGTAATTACCAAAAATATAATCAAGTACTTAAAAAAAATATTTAGTTTAGTTGACAATCAGAATTGTTTGAAAACTGAACCAAGTGATATTTTTCAATCATAGCTGCCACTTATGGTGGTTACTTTTTCAAAAAAATTTTTAATTTTTTTAATATTTTTATTAAACTTTAAAAATTATTTTATTATTTTAATATTTTTATAAAATTTATTTTATAATTTTTAATTTTTTCTTCAAAAATATAAAAATGTTTTTATAACATTAATATTTAACAATTGACTATCTAATTTAATTATTCACTTTAATCAATGGGTGGTTGTTTAGTTTTCTAAAAATTGAAGGATGAGATTTTGTCATTTAGGAAAACGTTAGGTGGGATTAAGTCTTTTTGGCCAAAATCGAAACATATAAGTGCAAGTTTTTATCTAAAACCTAGTTAGTCCGTCCAAATTATAATTCTCTAGCATGTTACACTATGGGCACAAGCAAATTTTAATATACTTGCCGCAATAGATATATGACAACGACATTCACAAATCCACAAATAATGTCGATATCCTCATTAAAATCATAAAACAATATTATAGCATCAAAATTCATTTTACCGTTGAATCTTTTTTATTTTCTTTGATATTATTATTATTATTCGTCAATTGAATAAATCAAACGCATTTTGAATTTACTATTTTAAATTCAAACTTAAATTCACTCTATATAAGACATTCTCATAAGATGCCTTTCGGATGGAATTGATAATTGGGTATAATTTTTGATCCTGAGAATATTTCGGAACATTCTTTTTTTTTTTTTTTCGTTATTAAATATTTGAAAATAAATGTAGAAAATAACATTGTGTCTAAGAGGAGTTTTCTCAGGATTTACTCCGAAAAAATTAAATTAAATTAAATAAATAAAAGAGTCAGCTTTATGTGCAGATGTCAAATGCGTTTCACGTTTGAATGATGGTGAATTTGTTTGTGTGCGGCTGGTGGTTTTCAATTTTATGAATATGGTAGGCAATTTTCAGCATTTTCGTCAGTGAAATTACAAATTTGACCTTCCACATGTTCTAAAATATTAATAATAATAATACTCATGAAAAGCCAAAAAAACCTCTTTGTCATTTATGAATTGTGAGATGAATTTCTGACCTAAAAAATAAATTCATTACATGATCTTTGTTTCATGTTTGGTAAGATGCCCAACCAACTTAAGATTAATTTTGATTCAAACTCATTAAATTATTGGAACTCAAACTATTTTAAATCAAAATTTAAAACAAAATTAGTTTTTAATGAAATTCAAACTTCAATTCATCAATTTTTAATTTATTTTTTCAAATTCAAAATTAATTTTAAGCTAAATTTGGTCTGATCTGGATCCTTAATCAAATTCTATCAAAATCATGTATGAACAAACATGCGGAGCATTGAAATTAAATGTGTGACTTGACCAACATGTGAATGCACGCTTTCCTAAGTCATAATCTAATATTTTTTGTGCACACTCAAATTTTTAAGAGATAATAACTAGAAAGGCCAAAAAAATATATATATATTCCCACTCAAATTTTTATTGAAAATATTAATCATTCCTTCAATTTTTTAAAATTTAAAATTTCATCCCATTCAGTATTTTTTATCAATTTCTTTAAACATTTTTAATAAAAAGATTAAATTATTCTTATAAAAAAAAAATATAATTTAATTTTAAATAAATATATAATTTTAAATATTAAAAACAAAAAACGGCTCCTTACCAATGACACAGCATTATTTTTATTTTAAAATATTTTTATACTTATTTTATTATTTTTATAAAATTTATTTTATTATTTTTAAAATTCTTTTTATCAAAAAAATTAAAATATTTTTCTAACCATTAATATTTAATCATTAACCATTAAATTTAACCGTTAATTATAATTAACAAATGAGTGTTTAAATTTTTAATAATTAAAAAATAAAATTTTATCTTTATAGAAAACCTTAAGTGGGAGTATGTCCTTTGGCTTGATTAAAAACTCTAATTATCATTTTGTATCGGTAAAAGTATCATATTATATAAAATGTTTATTATATCATATTAATTTTCTATATACCTTACGATACATACTATTTTTATTAAATCGTATCATATTGCATTATATATATCATGTATAAGAGGATATTTTTTATTATATCATATTATATTGTACAATAGATATCATGTATCAGAGGATATTTTTTATTATATCGTATCATATGGTATCCTAATAACTATAGTTCAATTGGAAGAGAAAGAAAAGGCCGCATTACAAACGTTAATAAAAAAGCATAAGGTAAATTATATTCATCCTATAGCGTCAATTATAACAGGCCGCGGCAACTGAGGGCTACAAGAAAAAACAGTCCGCAAGAGAGAGATACACTCAAACACAGAGCACATGAAGTTTGTGACATAATTCCAGGAGGTGATACACTGAATTTAAAAGATGGGCTAAGTGCGAGAGGTTTACTTATCCTTGTATCTCTTTTCCACTTCCTCCAAGCTCTGAATCTCTTCATAATATCTGCAGATGCGGTAGATCGACCTGCAAACACGTTCAAAGCAGATTATTCATTAATTTGCGTGTTAAATTGTTGAGGAAGTTTTCTAAAGATTACACCGGCAGATTAATGCAACATACCAGTAAAGAAGGCATGTTGCGACACACAGAATCACATTCCTTTGCGCTTTGTATATCTGCATAAGATACTTCAATGGTAAGTGTATATAACATTCTAATATACACAGAATCAAGATTAAGAGTACATAGAGATTTCGGGGTGAGAAAGAAAAGAAAGAGGTTAATGACATAGGGTGCTGGGATTGAGCACATATAAGATTCAATTAATTTAAGAACCGTACAAGAAATATATGTCAGATTTAGTGTTTCATCAAACAGAGAATCAATTAGGCAGCAAGTAAAAGAAGCGAGGATTCTTATTACTAAATGCCTATTAATGCACATTTTCAAAATACAATGCTGGGAAGAAATGAGAAAACATATGTTGAAAATTCACATAAGCTCAAGGCTCATTGAATTTATGGAGACTATCTTCAAAAGATGTGATATAACAGCTAGCAGTCAAATGAACCTACAAGGGTTAAAGACTTCACAAAACTACAAACAGGGTCATTGTAACCAATCCCACTTGCATTAAAAAGAAATACATTAAGGCAACTGTTTAGAGTATTTGGCTCTTCTCTTTCCATTCAATCAGTTGGGGAGATGCATAGAAAAAGAGACTATAAATCATAATCGGCTTTTACCCACAATTTTCTATAAATCAACAACAGGCAGCTTTTCCCTCTAAACAATGTTTCTAATGTATCAACTTAAATGCAAAATGATGCCAATCTCCTTCTCCCTGCCCAATATCGTTTGAATGATCAAAACCAAGAAACATAGAGCTCTCTCAGGACCAGCAAGGCCAAATAGTATGGGTTTTGTTGTTTGTAATGACGTATCTAAATAGATTCCCACGCCCCCAATGTGTAATAAATGGTACAGTCTACAATTTCACACGTCATCAAGTGTAGCCTAATTCTAAAATTTTTCACTGTTCAGCATAAACAATCTCAAAACTTTCTAGTCATTGCATTTCTGACTTTCACTAAAATTTGAAAATTAATTTTTTGAGAACCCTTGGCCACTACTTCTCTTTTGCAATGTATGAATACAAAAGAAATACATTAAAAGCTCAAATCTCTTCTGCCCCGAAAATCCGTACATAGAATTCAGATAGAAACCTTAAAACTCATAAATTTTGACTGGAACAAGAAAAAAAAAGCCTTCAATATTCTATAACTCATCTTGCTGTTTCATTAATTATACTTTTACACTATTTGAAATGCTACATGAATAAATGGTAGTTACTAACAGCATATGCAATTTAATTGTTTATTTTATCTCTAATTCAAAATCACTCAATTACATGATAATATGACAATTTGTCTAGACACGTTAATACCCAACCGTTTGTACATTAAGTACTATTGTTTTCTTTAATGTGTTCTGCTTAGGCTAGGAAACTTATAACTCTCAACATACTCAATATTTACTTCATGTAAATTCCATCCATGATATGAGCAACTCAAGGACATGCTATCATGAATATCACTACCAATTTAACACAGACATATTTTTCACAATAAAGACGCATGCAGACTAACAACTGAGTAGAGAGAATCATAAAATCAGTGGCGGACCTAGGGGGCAAGAAGTGTTAAAATATCCCCTTCACTTCGAAAATTCTTAGTTTAGTATGCTTACAATTTCCCCATAACGCCTAAAATTCTATATTGAACTTTCTAGAATTCATAATTTCTCATTCACTTTTATTCAAACTTAACTCCGTAGTTTTATTGCTTGGTCCGCCATCGCATAAAATACCCATTTTGAATCAACCAGAGTAGCAGATATGTAAAGGAGTGTTTACAACGTGCCTGATCAGGTTAAGTGCAATCATATCGAATACCTAAAGTTCCATCAAGATACAATATACTCCCCAGGGTTAAAAACTTACAGATTTCTCATATCGATCTCGCTCAGCAGCCGTGCAGATCTCAGAGGTACACATCAACCGATGCTCGTTCTTCCAATAGAGATCTACAAAACCCCAACCAGAAAGAATATGAAATTACAACAGTTCATAGTCAACTAATTCCCTAAAATTGAATCAGAAACTTCAGGAAAAAAATGAAAAATGAAATTACCCAGAAGCTGAAACGCAGAGAAGGGGATAACGAAGAGGCACGGCTGAAGAATAACGGAAATAAGAGAAACGAAACGTTTCTTCAAGAGTTTAGGTACAGGGAGGGTCAAGAGAATGGCGATGGCAGCCTCAACTGCCACCACGTAAGTGAGAATCATCCACTGCAACGCCATGGCTCAGTTGTGTACCGAAAAGGGTGCCTGTAAACGCTAGAATGAGCTTGAGTTGAGCGTTGGATTGTTGACTTTGGGCTTAATGAGTCAGGTCAGGTGGGTGCTTGCCTTAACGGCGAAGGCTGAGTTGTAAAAGTGATAGTGTTCTGGATACACCTCTAATAATACAAAATTACAGATTGACCCAAAAACTTTATATTTTTCATTTTCCTTAAATTTTCCCTGCATTTCTTTCTTGTCCCTCTCGTTTGTCACAAAACACCTGGAGAGACCCTACAAATTTGTGGAAATTGAACAAATCTCACATGGCATGCTCTCTTATTTCTAAACTATCACTCAATGCATTCAAACAACTCCTCTACTTGAGATTTTTTATGAGTTAGTTCTTCAAAATTTTAATCTTTGTATATTTTTTGCTGCACCGAATTGTGCTTTTTTAGCTTTGAGCCAACATGACTCGTTATCAAATCTAATTAAACCTCTTACGGGACTCGTGTGTGTATTCTACTGAAAACGATTATTAATTTTAACAAATTTCATACGCTCTTTTGATAACATTTAAGTTAAAAAAAATCTAACAATCCTATAAAATATTAAGATCCTTCGTAATAAAAGATTTGATTATTATTTGCAGGAGGTTTAGGATACTATAAGGGTTTTATAGTACTTTTCGAAAATCATTAACATGTTTTCGAGTTAAATTTTTTGTAGGGTTGAATGAAATAAACTCTAATTATAATGAATTATTTTTGAATAGTCAATCAAATTTGAAATGTTAAAACTAGGATTAGCTGGTCAACTTTAAATTGATTATTTTAAATTCAAATCAGTGTTTATTTATGTCTTATTTGACTTCAGTCCAAATTGAATCCAAACTTCAATTCAAACTAAGAACCCTAATTTTGTTTGGGGCTATTAAATAAAAACAAAAACAAAAGAGAAAGGAGAGAGGAGAAAGGCCCTTCCCCAGAGGTCCAATCCATAGGCTGACCGACCCGTTAATATTTAGGCCCAGAGGATCCATGGCATTCACTTTATACAGATCTCGTGGATCCACCATGGACCATATAAAAAGTAAGACTAAATTGGGTCCATACTTGGAGAATAAATCAGATTTATAATATTTAATTCGTATTCAAATTTATTTGAATTGATATATGTTATTATATAATTATTAACAATATCACGAATATAATAAATAGTATCATCGAATAAATAAATAAATCAACTTTAAATAAGGTAATTAAATTGAAACTCTAATTCAAAATTGAATTATTCAATTTAAAATCGTTTGAAATTTTAGTTGAACAATGCCATAGAAGTAGGGTTTGATTCAAACCGAATATATTTAAATTTATTTTAAAATTTGGTTTGAATAAATTTAAAACGAATTATTCAAATCGAATACAAACACAAACATGAATATGAATTATGATTTTAAAAATCAAAAGAACACGAACTATACGAATCAAACACAAACACGAGCCCAAACTTAAATTAAAAAATTTTTAATTATAATTTTTTTAAAAATATAAATATGAATTATACGAACTGAATGTGAATATAAATATGAATATGAATCAAATTATACAAATCCAACAGAATTTTATTATAAAAAATTTAACATGAATCTAAATATAAACCAAATTATAATAAATAAATTTGAACATAAATATATATTTTATATTTTATATTTTATTTAATTTGAATCTAGTCCTACGTAAAAACATCTTACTAATATAGTGACATTATGCATGCATCTCCGGCTAAAAATTTAAAATTTTATCCAAATTGTCCCCTAAATAAATGTTCAACTTGGCCACCATGATTCATTATTGGCATCAACCAACCCTATTTTAACTAATTCAATTTAATCCACTCTCAACTTGGGGTTCTCCACATGTTGCATTGACTGTTTTGTCCTCTTAATACTATTTTAAGGACCTCAAATGAATATGATAATGAAAATTTGTTGGCTTCCTTCAGCTTGGCAAAGAATGGTAATTTAAAAAGATTCCCCAGCTAACTTGAAGTCTTATGAAACGAAAAAAATATAAAATAAATAAAACACAATTAAATATTGATAAACATGCTTATAAGGATTTGGTTTCGATCAAGGCTGCCTTTGAATAAAACATTATTTGAGATCAATTCTAATAAAAAAGAGTTAAAACTTAATTTCGATTAAAAAATAATTTAATTTTAAATTTAATCATAATTGATTTGAATTCGATTTATTTGATTTAAATTTAAATTTAAATTGAATTAAATTGAAATATTTTTTAAAATTTATGGAGAAGATTTTTTTTTTCCATGAAATTGAAAATTGCAAAAATTGGATAAAAGACTTTTCTAAAATTTTTTAATTAAAAATCTTGTGGAGGTAATGTTTTTCCACAAAGAAGTTTGAGATAGGAAGGACATTGGAGGCACCCAAGCCTACTCCACTAGCTTGCCAATTATTGACACATTTTTCTCCACAATAATGACAAATTTTATTTAGAAAAATCACATGGATGGCCCACTATTTTGTCACATGTTGAAATTATTTATCATATTCTAAGAGTGATAAACATTTCCCACCCATTGATTGGTCATAAAACCCTTTTCTACCCATCTAATACATAAATAAATTTTTCATCTTTAACCTAATTTTGTTTAAAAAACTAAGCAAAATAATATTTTTAAAATAAAAAAAGAAAAAATTAATGTTTTCACATATCTCACCTTTATATTTTTAACTTAATTTATTTATATGTCTATAAATCAGCAATTTAAATTTGAAAACCTTAACTGATATAACCAATTTAAATCTAAACTCAAACCAAAAAAAACAATCAATTATGAAAGTTTGAACCTTTTAAAGGGGCTAAACAAAACTTTGGGTGGGAAATTGTAAATCAGTATTTATCATATTCTGAAATAAAAAATAAAAATAAAATAAAGCCACCAGTCCGCTTCAAATTTAACCCTATTTGAAGTGGACCCTCTTCCCCTCTCTGTCCTTCCACCTTCCTTCTTCAAGTTCCCCAACTTGCTCTCCCACTTCATTAATATTCATTTCTCGCTTCAAAAATTCTTTAAATAGTCCTGGTTCTGCTTCTTCTTGTAGTTACGAAACTTGAATTCTGAATCCTCAACTTTGAACTTATCTTTAGGAATCTAAAATTTTAAACCCAGAACTCTAAACTTGAAGCTTTGACTTATACTAATGGCAGTTGTCAGGCAGCGTAGACAGTTGAATCTGCAACTCCCTTTACCAGAATCCGACCGCTGCCCACGTTTCCCCTTACCTCTCCCTCCCGGAGTAGCCACCGTCCCCGCCGGCAACTCCACTGCTGCAGCAGCCACCATAAACTACGCAGACTTGGACAAACTCCATGTCATCGGCCACGGAAATGGTGGAACTGTTTACAAAGTCCGTCATAAACGGACTGACAAGATATATGCTTTGAAAGTCGTCCCTGGAGAGAGTGACTCCACCCTCCGCCACCAAGTCTTCCGCGAAATGAAAATCCTCCGCCGTACTGACTCTCCTTACGTCGTCCAGTGCCACGGTGTGTTCGAAAAACCGTCGGGCGATATCGTCATGGTGATGGAGTACATGGACGCTGGCACTCTGGAAACTTTGCTGCACAAGAACGGGACGTTCTCTGAACAAAAACTCGCCCACATCGCTGCCCAAATACTGAAAGGGTTGAGTTATTTGCACGGGCATAAAATCATTCATCGCGATATCAAGCCGTCAAATCTTCTCGTGAACAGCAATATGCAAGTGAAAATCTCGGACTTCGGTGTTAGTAAAATCATGTGCAGGAGCTTGGACGCCTGCAATTCTTACGTGGGAACTTGCGCGTACATGAGTCCGGAACGGTTTGATCCCGAAACTTATGGCGGAAACTACAATGGCTACGCCGGCGATATCTGGAGCTTTGGGTTGACTTTGCTAGAGCTTTATTTGGGTCATTTTCCGTTTCTGCCACCGGGGCAAAGACCCGACTGGGCGACCCTTATGTGCGCGATTTGCTTTGGGGATCCACCGAGTATACCCGACGGAGTGTCCGAGGAGTTTCGGAGTTTCATTGAGTGTTGCTTGCAGAAGGAGTCTAGTAAGAGATGGACGGCTTCTCAGCTGTTGAATCACCCCTTTCTGGGAAAGGATCCGAGATCGGACTAATTTTTACCGGTTTAACCCAAATGCCCGTGTAATTTTGGAACGGGGTTTGAGTTGTGTAGATAGTAAACGGATTCAGTATAGCCTTGTTTTTCTTTTTTCATTTTCTATCATTTGTACATCCTTGCTTCTGATATATGAATTAATTTCTTTATTCTATATTCAAATTTTGAAATATTATTTTCCACCCAGATCACTTAAAATTAAAAACCAGATTCAATTCAAGTTAATTCCCAGTAAGATCAAACTCGAGATTAATTAGAAATCAATATAATCAATTTGAGATAACAGAATTAAGGGTGTAACACAGTTTGAAAGTAATTAAATTATGGATTTAATCTACCTTATCTTGAACTCAAATATTTAGAATGATTCTTCCTGTTTGATCAAAGTTTTATTAGAATCCACTCAACCCAAATCAATAAGGTTAGATTTAATCCGAATTGAGTTAAAAAAAAACTTTAGATTAACTTAAATTCAAAATAATTAATTCAAAATTAACAAGTTGAGACTTGAACTTATTGTAAAACTATTTAATATTAGATATGATTTAAATTAATTTAAACTTGAATATTTTGTATTAACTTAACCTTAAATCATTTATGAAAATAGACCAACTTTAACCTTGAAAATCTTCTCATTGGATCGAAATCAAATTTGAATCTAAACAACTCAAATTGATTCCATTATGCCAAAATCCAAAAAAATTAAGGTTTGATTTTGATCCAAATTGAGTCTAAACAAGACTCAACTCTATATCGATTAAAATTCAAAAAAATTAGTTCAAGATTGATAAATTGAAGTTTAAATTTGATTTGAAAAATTTTTAACTTCAAATTAGATACAAATACATTTAAATTCAAATATTTTAATTAATTTGAACTCAACTTATTTAAATAGGATTTGTTTTTTAATTTAAATTTAATTCATTTGATTTAAATTTTGAATTGAATTCAATTCTAACTAAAATAAAAGTATATTTAATAATAAATTATATTAATATATCCTAATAAATAACTAATACAATTGGTGGGTATTAATATAAATTTGTTTTTTTAATGAACTCAAATCGTTTAATTAAAATACTAAAATCTTAGATTTAATAATTAAGCTCACAGAACAGTTATTGGATCAGATCATTAAAGATAACAAATTTCAACCCACCGGGGACCATTATCCATGAGGTTCGTGGCAGATTCCTCTCCACTCATCAAAGTGTAACACTATGACACGTGATAATGAAATGGACGTGAAATGTTATTTAAAAAAAAAAAAAAGAAAAAAGAAAAAAGAGAAAACAAATCCTCTCTAGAAAACATCGTTATGACATGCAATAAAGTAAGGGTGAGATCAAGGGTGACGTATTTAAATTGTCTGTAAATGAAAAAAAGAGAATCAAAAGACTCGTTAAAAAAGCATCAGGCTTCTATTAAAGCTAAACTAAACACTAATTTAGGTTCCAATATATTATTCAAATTTAATTTTAAATTCTTTTAAATTGATGGAATATATTATCAAATATTATTGATTTAAATGTAATTTAATTTGAATTATTAAATTAAAATTCTAATTTAATCCTAGTTTGAAAATGAAGTTGGATGAATTTAAAATCAGCGGGGGGCTAAAAACATGGGCGGAGAGAAGTGGATATTTCTAGAGAGGTTGGTCGGCATCCGAGGAAACTGGGCGTCTATAAAAGTTGGAAATGAGTCAGCATGGCCGCTGCCAAAAACTATGTGTCATTCTCTACTTGAGAGTAACAGCAACCAGGAGCGGCGCTGGCATTGGCAAATGCATGAATGTGAGTGCCTGCCAGGAAATTGCCTTCCGTGCCTCCGTCATCCATGATGTCAATTGCATTTCCCTTCGTCGTTTCAGTCTCGTGCAAGCCAAGATCACCCAAATCCGAACTTTTTATTTTTTTATGAGGTGAGAAATATCTTTCGTCCACACATTTTTATGTTAGGGATAATGTTGTTAATACGGTAGGATAAAATATGTGTCATATAATACTGTTAAAAAACCATAGTACTTTAGCATATATTAAAAATTAATATAATGCAAATATTAAGATTGATCTAAGAGGTATGATTTACTCTTTAATAGGCTAAAACTCAAATTGCAAACATACTTATTCAAATTTGGTTCGTAATTATTTGAGTTATAGGATGAACAACATAGAATGGTAAAGGGGATGCGTAAAAAATGACCCACTGAAATTTGGAGCCTAATGGCTTGACTTCTGGACAGATATCAAGCCAGAAAATTCAATGCATGTGACTTTGTACATACAAGACAAGACAAGAGTTTTTATCCAAACCCTCACTTCTTTGTAGTACATAGTTTTCCCGAAATCATGTGTTTAGCAAATAATACTAGCAATTCGATTACGTAAAAGCAAAATTATGAAAATACCCTTCGTAAAATTGGCTTGATTACAATATGGATTCATAAACCTACTTTCAAAATAATGAAATAAAAAACCTCAATCAATTAAAAAATGAGAATATAACTTGATCAATCCATTTCTGTCATGCAAGAGTAGATATGTGACCATTTATTTTTAGGATGATCACATAACTTTACTTACATATTGAATCTATCAATGCTACAAAAACTCTATTCAACCTATGAACAAGTCTTTTTTTGGGTATTTTTTTATTTTGAGCCCCTTCGGTGGGCCTTTATTATCGTAAGCAAAGCCTTCATTTTTAAAAAAATATATGTTAAATCTCTTTTTATTTAATTTCGAGCTCTTTGTATTTTTTTATTATTCTAATGTAAATCATTTTACATTTCAGTCTTCATTCCATCTTTGTCATAATGTATTATGTGATCGAACTTTAATCTTATTTGAATATACAAGAATTATAACAAAAAAGCAACTTGTTGTATGATTAATGATTAAATACACTACTTTTATGTAAATCGATTTAAAATACAAATAAAATAACTTTTATTTAAAAACAATGGAAAGAGTGACTCTTAATAATTCACAATATCTATAATATATTCAAATCTTATTATCACATGATCACAATTTATTGTTTATCATCTATATTTACATGATAGCATGATTATTTCTTGTATCAACGAGATATCACGATCAACTAATTTTCTTAAATGTTTAAAATCAATGTATTTAATTATGTTATTACAATTTTTTTTCTCTATCTTATAAATGTAATATTTTATAAAGACAAACAAAGGTTTTTTTGTTTGTTTTAATTTATACTTTCACTTTACTAAGAACTTACTAAAAGAGTTAATAATATAAAAGTAGATTTGAGTTTTTGAAAAGGTCAAAAGATTTATTTTCACCTAAGGTTTTTTTTAAATGATAAAATTTTATTTAAAATTTTGTAAAAGTCAAATACTCTTGACTAATTTTATTTCAATTTAATTAATATTTTTAATAAAATAATTAAAATGTCTTTTATAAAAAAATTGATATTACAAATTTAATATAAAATGATATTAATATAATATTAAAATAATAATAATAATTTAACAAAATTAATATAAAATAAAAAATTTTAAAAAAGTTAGTATTGACTATTTCAACCATTGAGACAGTCAAATTTGATTGTCAATTGAATTAGGTGGTTATTAACTTTTTTAAAATTTTTATTAATTTTAAAATTTTATTTTAATTTTAATATTATTTTATAATTTAAGTATTTTTATATAATTAATTTAATTATTTTATTATTTTAAAATTTTTTATTTAAAAAAAAAAATATATTTGATTATTAACATTTAATAATTGAACGTTAAATTTAACGATTATTTTAATTAATAGATAAATATTTGATTTTTTAAAAATTAATGAATTAAACTTTATGATTAAAAAAACCTTAAAAATAACTCTTTTATCCTTTTGAAAATTAGAGTTTTAAAATTATTATATTAATCATTATTGCAGATTCATATAAAGTTAATAAGTGTAATATGAAAGATTGGATTTAAATTGAATTAAATTTAAAAAAAAAAACATTTTAAATTTAGATCGATTCAAATTAATAAGAAAAAAAAAAAAAAAGAATTGCCAACATGCATGACGAGCTCATTTCATACTGAACGAGCTAAATTTACCTCAACTGAGTTCAGTTTATTTGAATTGAACAAAGATATTTGAATATCTTGTTCTAGTGGGATTTGATTCTATCTAAAGTATCGTATATTGTTACAGTGATGAGAATGGAAAAAATTGGCCATTAATAAGCTATTTGTCTCTCCATGATTGGCCATGGAGATCCAATTTCCTTGCCCAAGCATGTCGTTGACACGCCGAATCTCCATTGATTTATATTTTCCATGTATTATGTTTTAAGTTTCCATAATTGCCAGCCATGAATTTGTCAAATATTTAATCAAGAATTCAATAATTTTAGTCCAACCCCAATATCGATTTCTCTCCGTTATTGCAAATCCATGTTATGTCTCGCTAGATATCAATAATGCATTCACATGCCATGCCATCCTCATCACCGTCTTCTTCCTTTTAACTTATAAATTTATAATTTTTTTAAGCTTTTCCCAGATTCCGGAAGAACCTCTTGTTCATACATGGCTTCTCTGAATTTGAGTCCCGTCGCCAGAGGCAACTCCGCCTTTGCTGAGGTCACTTTAACTCGTCGTGCTCGACCCAGTTTGAGTTTGCCCTCTGCCCGAGTTGGATTCAGAGTGTTAGGTCAAGCTCAGGCTTCTTCAGAGCCGGATTTGAGTGTGGAAGTAAATGGACTTTACCTTCCCAATCCGTTTGTTATCGGGTCGGGTCCTCCTGGAACCAATTACACTGTTATGAAGAGAGCATTTGATGAAGGCTGGGGCGCCGTGATCGCCAAAACTGTGAGTTTTTTCTTCTTATTATTTTACATTTTTAAGTCCCTTGTATTTTAATTTTATTACATTTTGCTCCCGCGGTTTATGGATGTTTGCTTTCATTATGGATTCATAGGTTTCATTAGATGCAGCTAAGGTTATAAATGTAACGCCTAGATATGCCCGCTTGAGAGTGGACGGAAATGGCTCTGCCAAGGGGCAGATTATAGGGTGGGAAAATATAGAACTTATAAGCGACCGGCCACTTGAAACGATGCTGAAAGAATTTAAGCAATTGAAGGAAGAGTACCCGGATAGGATTCTCATTGCTTCAATTATGGAGGAGTATAACAAGGCTGCTTGGGAGGAGCTTATTGATCGAGTTGAACAAACTGGGATTGTAAGATTGAATGATCACTTTTATGTACAGAAATATGTTTTTTTTTTTTTTTTTAAATGATGAGTATTGATTTCTTGATCTTTTGTCTGGCATTCTGTTGTGTTGTGTAGGATGCTATTGAAGTTAATTTCTCCTGCCCTCATGGAATGCCAGAGCGAAAAATGGGGGCGGCTGTTGGCCAAGATTGCCGGCTGCTGGAAGAGGTTTGTGGATGGATAAATGCGAAAGCTACTGTTCCCGTGTGGGCGAAGATGACTCCTAACATTACTGACATTACCGAGGTCTGCTTTAGAAAATGACTTTGTTGTTTGTTTATTTCACCTTCATAATGAGTGCATTGATTTAGTGGATGGCCCTGTGTTGGAAATTTTCTTCTTTGAGGATGTTTTAGATTGGGATGCAGTATACATCAGTTATACTTCCTGTCTATCACCTTTTTAGAAATTCTTGTTACTCTAGATGGATATTAATTTCTTTTTTGCGTATGTTTATATAGTTTCAGAACCTTATTGCATTATTTTATTAATAACTGATGCAGTATCCTACATTGTATGTAATAGCCGGCGAGGGTGGCTCTGAGATCAGGATGTGAGGGGATAGCGGCTATTAACACAATCATGAGTGTTATGGGAATCAATCTCAAGACTTTGCGGCCTGAACCTTGTGTGGAGGGGTTGGTATTGTCAAATTCAGCAAAAATATGAGACTTTTTCCCTTTTTCTTTTGTATTTCAAAGAAATTTTACCTGATTAAAATTGGTTATTAGATACTCTACACCTGGAGGCTATTCTTGCAAGGCAGTCCATCCTATT
The DNA here is from genome assembly GCA_026122585.1 of Anacardium occidentale. Lineage (NCBI taxonomy): Eukaryota > Viridiplantae > Streptophyta > Magnoliopsida > Sapindales > Anacardiaceae > Anacardium > Anacardium occidentale. The sequence continues at coordinate 504,070 of JAJEJH010000047.1, forward strand.
GCACTGGGAAAATTGATGAGTATTGCAAAAATGATGAAGGCCGAATTTAATGGTGGGGATTACTCACTTTCTGGTATTGGAGGTGTTGAGAAAGGTGCAGACGCTGCTGAATTTATTCTTCTTGGAGCAAATACTGTTCAGGTAGGTCCAAACCATAATTCTCTGGTTGGTTTCTTTGGAATAACAATGTGTTTCCTTGTTAATGCTTACTTAATAAATTTTACTTTTCCTTCAAGTCTTACATTTGTAAGCCTCTAATATATGACTTAAAATCATGTCCGGTCAAATTTTAGTCGTGCATTTATATATAGGGTTGGTTTGTAATTGTAGTCTACCAAACGGCTATTCGGACATCTGATTTTAACTTGCACAGCAATTTTACTTCTTAGAAGTTCAACATCTGCACACCAGAAGGTACTTATAATTGTTCTAATCTCGGTTGCTTTACATGACTTTGTTGTCTTGATTCATTGCTGATTTAGTGGGGAAAAGGCTACAAGTTTTGACGAAGTCTTGTAATTTGTTTACGCTTTAGCTTCTTTCACAAGTGCTGAACTTAGAATCTCTAGTATTTTTCTTTTTCTCATAAAACATTTTCATTGTAACTGACCTGAGTTTTGAAACAATTGTCTTATTGTCTGTTTTCCGAGTTCTGGCTTTTTCTCCAACTCAACATTTCTCAACCCCTTTACTCTTGAACTTCTATCGGTGAATCTCTCTTACTTTGTTTGTTTAGTTCGAACTTGAAAACATGATTTAGTTTGTTCGTTACTAGGTTTTTAGACATGTTTATGCATAACAAATAAGTTGTGTTGGGATCTTCATGCAAGAGATATTGTCACCAGCTCCAAAGCTGCCTACTCAGTGATGTTACGTGTAAAAACATGGTTCTTGATCTATGTTTATGTTCACAGCCATCAAATGCCAATCTTCGAACAACCATCAACCTTGATGGAACTCTTTCTAATTTTTACTTTGATGTGCTTGTAATATTTTGGTGCAAGAATCCGTTGAGGATTACTGGAATCTGCAGCTCTCTGAAAAAGCAATGGGTTAAATCTGGAATCTCATCGTATTTATTGTGATATATGATCTGCAGCAGTTGAAATGCAGAATGAATTGATAGGCCATTACTTTCGTTTGTAGGTATGCACCGGTGTTATGATGCATGGATATCCCCTCGTGAAGAAACTGTGTGAAGAATTAAAGGACTTCATGAGATCACACAATTTCTCAACCATAGATCACTTTCGAGGGTCAGCAATATGCTCTGTATATGAGGCACTAATCGATAGACTATTTAAGAAAATTGTGGGTATATACTGATACTATTTTCTTCATCTCCGGTGGATTTCCAGGATCTCTCTGGAGTATTTCACAACTCACACGGACCTAGTACAGCGACAGCAAGAAGCGATCCGACAGAGGAGAGCAGTGAGGAAAGGCTTGCAGTCTGACAAGGATTGGACCGGGGATGGCTTTGTGAGTGAGACAGAAAGTATGGTTTCTAACTGAAGTTCCCCGCCGCAATCAGCCTTTGCTCTGGTATCATTCAAATCAACTGGGTTCTAAACTGATGATATGTCTTCTTGTCACTTGAACTGAACTTGACTGTATAAATAAGAGTAATGTTCATATATGCCAAGTAACTATTTTCAAATTTGTCCAAAACATGTTTAAGCATTCAGATTCTGGGAATCAGTTTAGTTTTTCAAGGAGTTGGAAGCTCAATTTTGGTTCTGTGGAAAGGATAATCAACTGTCACTGTTGGGATAAGGACTCCAAGCACCATTACTCATATTTAGGGTTGGATTCTATCCAAATTGAATCAAAATAACACTCAATTTGAGATATGCACGTTAAAGTTTGAATATGACTTGAACACAATTTAATTTTAAATTTGATTTGAATCGTTTGAATTTGAATATTTAAGTTGATTTGAACCGAGTTTATTAATAAAATCAATCTTTGGTCTACATTTAACTTATTTGGTCCAAACTTTTGATCAAGCTCAATCAAATTCAATTCTACTCAAGACCCTTATGCACAAACAATATTAATTTTAAAGCATAAACGATTAAGTTAAAAAAAAATTGGCTTACAAAGTCTTTGTTTGAACTTTGCGTACAAACTGATATTGTGCAAGGTGATTGAAATAGTGAAAGCAAAGAAGTCTATGAAATAGGTGAGTTTGAATTCTAAGGACATATACTTAAAAGCGATTTTTTTTTTTTTGTACACTTTAACCAAATTTCATTAAATGCCTCACGAAAGTATCTCTAATTACACACATTAATTGGTCCAATTGTCCAAAATAACAACAAAATTAGTATTACAAATTACACATATTAGCTGCTCAATATATAATAAGCACATCTAATTAACCAAACTCCACCAATTAATCTCTTTCCCCTGCAGCCCAAAAAAATAAACAAAAAATCAGACAAATATTTTATATTATAAATAAGCTTCTATACAAAGTGATGCTATACAAAATACAAAAATTGACGTATATGAAAGCCTTGTCGGTGATGGAGTCGAGCCTGAGTTGGAATTAGATTAAAAAAGATCAATTTTGTTGGATTTTACCGGATCACACATTTCTATATGATTTCAATCAAGGTGATATCCTACTAAATTGCATCCCATCTATTGTGATTTCAACCATCAAAATCGCGCCAAGACAAGTGTTATTTGGCCTAAATCACAATTGAAAATGTGTGATTTCAAAAATGGAATCACATTCAAAGAGAAACAATATTGCCATATCACACTTGGTTTAGTACAATTCAAATGGGAATGGTTCGAGGAAATGAGGTCTGCTTTATAGAGATATATGTTTGGAGAAATAAAATTGCTTTCATATGAGTTTTTTATTGACGAAGTCAAGTTTTGTACGGGAATTTGTAGTTTAAAAATTCAGAAGGATGGAAAACGTTTTCCCAGACCAGGAGGGGAAATAGTAGTCGTAAATAAAATGTTTTTTAATACTGCCTGAAACGCTGATCGATGACAAATAGCTAACCAGAAGATGTGTCAGGAGGCGGAGGATCGGTGGCTCTTGTGAGGTCCATAAGTTGTGAATGCATGGCCTTGAGGAACCCTAGGGTTTCTTGTTGAGGTTCTTCCATGGCTTCTTTCAGCTTGCTCAGAGCCAAGCAATATGCTTCCTGCACTCATTCATACATAAATTAATAAAATCCTTTTACAAAGGAAATTGCACGCGTGAAAGATGCATATATCTCGATTAAATATCTGTGTTAATGATTTTTTTAATTAAATAATAAATCATTAAATTATATGATATCATAATAATTTATTCTTATCTATTAATATCTTATTATTTATTACTGATTATTAGTAAAGGTTTCTTTTGAAATGATAATTAAATATTATAAATTCGAATTTAATTATAAATATTAATGTATTATTATATAATTAAATAATTTAAATTATAATATATTAATATTTATAAGTATTTATACTATTGTTGATTATTATCATTGTCAAAGTTTTCCGATATCAAATGATAATTAAGTTCAATTCCTGTAACTGACAGAAGGCTTTTTCAAGAAATCGATTGAGATGTAGTGATTGTACCATGAAATGGTCAAGCTCTGAAAGATTATGAATGCTATTACTGGCCTTGTTTTCATCATCTTGCTTGCAATGAAGCTCTTCATCTTGATCACTTTCGTCACTAAGAATGCTTCCCAACTGAGAAAAAAAAAAAAACAAATCAAAGCATGATTCTGGGTTTATGATCAGAAAGCCTAAACTAGATTTGACCATTTATCTGAGAAAATGTTCTCTCAGGATCTCTAATTGCACGTAAAACCTTTCGAGGCTTGCAATTTGAATTAAAGTTTCAACTTGTTTATCATTTTATTTATAATAATATTCTTCACTAATTCGAATAATCTCAAATTCAAACTATTTCTTATTTGTCGACTTTAATCTACGTCAAACTACAGCGTTTATCCTTGGCTTTTAAGCACTAAATCGAAACAAACAAAGTAAGAAAGAGATAAATTGAGAGGAAGAACTATCAAAGTAATTAAAGACCTTTAAGCAGTCCATGTGACTCTCAATCAAGAGCCCGTACAAGGGATGGCTTGAGATTCTTCTCTTGAGAGTTTCTTTATTTTGAGCTTCTTCTTCATCTTCTTCCTTTTCCCTTCTGCTGCTAGTTCTGCTGCTCTCATCATTATCTTCCATTATTAATTATTTCTCTTTTCCTTCTCCTTTTCTTCTTCTTCTTCTTCTCTTTCTAAATATACTGTAGAGTTGTGGTTAGTTCTTGAGCTTTTACTGTTTTCCGGTTGAAGGTCTTGAAGAGTTGGGTTTTTGTTCCCAATTTCTCTCGATTGAAACATGCATGCAAAAATATTGGTAGGGCTTTCGTCAGAATTCTAAATAATTCTTTTCGTCCCCCTGACTTCGGTTTTCTACATTTTAACACCCTCTTTTTTTTTTCACATGCTAGTATTTTGCTCCTTTAATTTAAACAGAATATTACATGTACAATAATACAAATAAAAATATAATTACAAATATTATTGTATAATTAAATAATTTTAAATTACATATAAAATATTATTTAATTATATAATAATATGTTATCATCAATATGATATTTATATTTATTGTCAGCATATATATTATTATTTAGTGTTTTAATATGTTTATTTTGTTAATACCATAATATTAGTATTTAAAATATAATAATTCTTTGTACATTAACCATGAGTACAAACATTGACATAAATGTTGATATATCTTATATAATTTTATGATTTCAAATTGAAAATAAAATATTTTTAAAATAAATATATTAAAACAAAAGTAAAAAAAGTAATTTTTGTCTTTTATTATAACTTAATTAAGTCGAATCTGAATAACCTAAATAAGGGTTAACTTAAGCTTAATCGAAGTGAACAAAAGTTAACATGATCTCAACTCAAATATAAAATGATTAATTTGAGATCGAACTTGATTTGCTTGATTGACAATAAGTTTGTTAGAAAAACCATCTAAGATGATGAAAAAAAAGAATTATATGAGAAAAAACTAAGAAAGAAAAAAAGGATCAGAGAAGATGAAAAATGATTAAAGAAGATGAGTTTTTTGACTAATTTTCAACGCTCTGATTGAGTAAAGTTGAGTCAACTCAATCTCAATTTAGGGTTATCTTAACTCAAACTCAATTTATTTAAATCGAGCACCATCTTAATAAGTATTTAAAAACAAGTGTCCTCAACAGATATCCATAGAAAACAAAAGGGGAACGAGGAAGTTTGCTGTCAGAAAGCACTAACTGAAGGCAGTGAGCAGTGAGTGACCCTTGGCTTTGTGCATCCTCTATCGTCTTTCCTTTGTCTTTTATCATAATGGAAAGGAACATTTCAATGTTGGTTTCTCGAATACTGGGGAGCTTTGACAGTACACTTTCTTTTCTTTTCTTTCTTCAGCCTTTCATTTATTATAATATTTTCGCTTTCTCCTGCATTGCATTTCATCCACTTTTTCCAGCATGTCTTCCAAATTCGCTACTGTTTCCAACGCCTGTTCATGCTCTTACTATTCACCAGTCTTTTGTTCTTATTCCCACCGAATGTTTCACAGACTCTTCCAAACGCTTCAAACAAATCTTACTGCCTGCCTAAATCAAGATTCCCATTCCAACTCTCATCTCATCAACCATATTCAGACTCTGGGTTACTTTGACCAAGTAATTCCCTCACTTAACTCAAACTCTAAAAAAGATTCTTATTCAAATTATTATTTTAATTTAAATTTAAAATTACTATCAATTTATAAATACGTTTTAATAGTTAATCTATTATTCTTGAAAATAAATAAATATCAATTTTTTTAAATATACAAATCGAAAAAATATTATTATGATAAGATACAAATCGAAAATAAAAAATATTTTTTCAAATATATAAAAAAAAATAAGCATAATATCATACATATCAATTTTTAAAACCCAAACATGTGATATAAATATGTAAAAAAAAAAATTTAAATTTTAAACATGTTGATAATATTTTTTAAGATAATAACATAGTAATTGATTTTTTTATTATTAATTTTAAAAAAATAAAGAGTCTTTTTTTATAAAATACACACATTTATTAAGTTTCATGAGAAAATATACTATTCGAAACAGCATGATTTAAAATGCTAGCAAAAGAACTTTAGAGATTTGATATAATGATAAAAGATAAAGACCATCCAAATGATTTAAGTTTTAAGCTACAACAGGTTTGAGTGGTCATAAACTTCCAGGCCAAAAAAAAAAAAAAAAGAAAAACACTAGCAAAAGGCTGGCCATAGCATAAAATTTTGTCTTTCGGGTACCGACTCAGCGATGGGCAGGCCTTATTAACGGAAAGAAACCGTAAACTAACTGTGAAACTTCAAAGTTTAATATTTATTAAGTAGAGATAATTTTTTATACTTATTATATGTTTTATCATTGTAAAATTAAGATATAATTAAAAATATATTAAAATCTAATTATATAATAATATACTATCAAGATACATAAATAAATATTTGAAAACGTATATATAACATTACTCTTTATTAAAAGACAAAAATGAAACATGATTTGATAAAACTCTTTGCTTTTGTTGGAACAGTTTCGTCTCTGTTTTTCTCAATGTTTTTTTGGTTGAAACATTGTTCTATGAACCGATGGATCCAACTGATCAAACAAATTAATGATATACATAACTGAAAGTTTGAAGTATGTTATTAAATATAGTTATTATAACATAATTTCTAAGAGTAAATATTAAGTGACTGTGCCTTCATACCAGATATAGGTAGATTTAAATCGAATTGATGTAAATTTAAATCTATATTGATTCGAATAAATCAAACTCAAATTGAAATTCTAATTTAACAATTTGATTCATGTTCAACTTGTTTACTTCTTCAGCAATATTATAAAATCCACCGTAATATTATTTATCTTTCTAATAATATTGTTTATTTGATAGATAATATTAAACATTAATTCGAATTCGAATGACCTCAAACTTGGGAATCCACCCCTACTCTCTAAACCTGGGTCCTTGCTTGGAGTCCTTCGTTTAAAATAATGTTCACAAATCGGTCCTGGCCGAACAAATGCTCTCGAAACACATTCAGACAGAATCGGTCTCATAATCAGGAGGAGGAAATTGTTACATTTTTCAACTAATCTACATACAATGAAACAAAATACTAAGTTAATTGATGCTTTATAGATCATATGGTGTAAACCATACCAACCTCAACAAGAGCTGCATGAGGAATGTTCAATGCCACCGGAGGCTCTCTGCAATTTTTATCCAGAAAAACGTAGATCATCACCAGCAAACGCTTCAGAAAGCTAGAATCGTTGCACACGGCTAAATGCGACTGACCCAGGAAATAAGCCGTCCCACTCTCTCTGGCGTTGATTAGTTCTTGTAGTTCCGCTCTTACTGACACCTGCATTTTACGACTATTAGCGGGCAAAGTAAACCTGACCTTCTTTCGCTTGGCAGGAGCAGAGTCCCTCTCGAATGAATCCGCCAAGGGTCTTGTTTGACTGTCATTGTTTGTATGTTCATCGTTGGAGAAGCTTTCATGCAAAGGTATTAAAGCATTTTCATCCGGCAATGGCTTCCCAATAACAAGCATTCTTCCTTCAGCTGATAGTAGAGACTCGGAATCATTTTCTTCCAGGGAAATGAATTTCCCGATTGACTTAATGATTTGATCCTCAAAATCATCTGTGTCCCTGATGGAATCACAATAACCATATCTGACAATGCAGCGATATATTTTATAATCTTTCGCCCCAACCCTGCCTATAAGATAACGACGACTTGAGGGCACATAAGGCACTGGCTGTGACTTGAAAGACACAAAGATCAGCACTTGATGGAATGCAGGAAGATTGGTTATGAAATGTGAGAAAAAAGCTGGAATTCCTGTGACTATATCAGTGTAGATAAAGCCAATTCCGGATAACCTGGAAACTCCAAGGCCTGGACTAAGATCTGTGAGCCACTCTGTAGATACCTTGTTTTCTAAATCAAACTCGTACTTTTTCCTGGTTCCGTAATGCCACGAAAGCATGATTGTCAAGGTTACTGCAGAAAGGACAACTAGAAACCAAGCTCCCCGGTGAAAATTCAGCATACAAGCCACAAGATACATGACCTCAAAGAACCCAAAAAATATCAGAAAGCAAGCAGATATAAACAAGCTCCTCTCCCAGTCCAGTACAATCACAAGTGACATCAAGCAAGTTGTCACTAACATTCCTGAAACTATTGCCAAACCTGCAGTGGATTTAAACAATTATATTATTGAAGACTCCGCTTGACACAATGTGAAATTCTATGCTGCAATTGCTATTCCACTTTATGTATGCATGTCGGAATTTTCACAGTTATTCTCAATGTGTTATAAAACATAATGAAAAAAAAAATCTGATGCAAGAAGTAAACTCCTATAATACATCTGTTTCTCCTTTCTGTAATATGACTTGTACTCCTCCTCAACCATTTAATGGTTTTGCTTGACAACTTCATCGGCTTCAATCATTGAAATTTAGAGATTTGTGAGGGGAAAAACGAGGAGATTTGTTAGCATAGCGTACCTGCTGCATTTCCTATTCGCACAACTTGATGGAAAGCAATTGTAACGGTGAGGCTAAGAATCATAAGTAACCAGTTCACATCTGGTATATAGACCTGCCCGTGTTTCTTGTTGGATGTGTGTATAACTTTTACTCGGGGGAAACAACCAAGAGCAAGGCACTGGTTTATGATGGAGAAACTGGCTGTTATGGTAGCTTGGCTTCCTACGGCTGAAGCAATCAGAGAGAATGCTACGAAGACATGGCGGATAGATCCTAGACTTGCCACATATCATTTCCATGAGTTAGCAAAACAAGTTCCCAGCTGAAGCAGTTGGAAGAGGCAGAATAACTTACTAGGCATTGATGTACTGAGATGATTAAACCCATCAGAAGAATTCAAGTGTTTGGAGATAAATGCAGCTTGACCGGCATAGCATGAAATTAGAATCGGATATATTAAGGTGATAAAAGTCATCTGCAATGGCAACATAAGAAACACATTCTTCATATCTATTTGATGTACCCTATCTACTGAACTAAGATGGGTGGAAGTAAACTATAACTAGTACCTTAATTGATTTCCTCGAGAAATGACCTAAATCCGCAAACATTGTCTCTGATCCTGTCAAGAAAATAATTTTCATAAATTAGTCAAAATAATTGATAAATTCTCATTTCAAAGAAGTGATGACATGAAAAATGAAACATAACTCAAGTGGAACATGCAAGCAGTTCAGTCAACACCAACCTGCTACACAAAGTACGATACTGCTTAAGGAGCTCCAACTATCTTTTTCGATATTTTTTACAAATCTATACATGTATGTTGGGGAGATTGCATATAAGATGTGGGGGTTCCAGAAGAAAATATTGTTGAAGCCCACTCCTCCAATAAAAAAGAGCCACAAAATGACAACTGGGGCAAAAATGAACCCAATTTTATGGGTTCCATAGTGCTGCAGTGTAAAAAGGCATACTAGTATGGCACATGCAAAGGGAACTGGTACATCTGAAACAAACCAAATGCCAAGCAAATTTGCAGATTAGTAATATATATGTGTGTGTGTGTGTGTGTGTGTGTGTGTGTGTATAGAACTAAAATTATCCATGCCACTTCTTACATTAATACTTACGTCTACTAACAGGCCATCTCAAATGTACATAAACCAAGCTGAAATGCAAAAAGAACTCACAGAATGGACCAAGCCAAAAAAATGCATAAGGAACAAACAAATGAGTATACAGATGAGTTGCACATGACATGTTGGATTCAAGTGTTACATATTCAAATGAAACAAAAACATAAGTGACAGATATCTGAATGACAGAAATTTGCCTCATGTTAAGAATACTTACATTTCTTAAACTGGTCTGAAATTTCATCCTGTTTCTCAGGTGAGGAAGAAACTGAAAACACCGCAAGATACAACACAGTTTAGATTATGAAATGATGACTAATAGATTTGATATTACATTCTGGCACATCACTGTCTCCTATTCTTAAGTCTTTTAATACTCAATCCTGTTGCTAGCTCTTACATGCAGACTTCATATCTGACAATGATCGTTGAAGACCTTGTGAAGCTGATAACACTGATAAATACACAAAAACAATAGATGAAATCATCACAATTGATCCATTAGTTATAGAAGAACAAGGGAACGAATAGAAGGCCAGTGAAGTTATCAGATCCCAAACCAGAAATAGCTGGAGTTAGCACCCCATCACCAATCATCATACATGAACCGAAGAGTGCCAGAAACAACATTAGATAGTGGCTACTCTTGTGATTTTGAATGGCCCTTCTAGCTCTAGATTCAAACTTAATCCTAAAAGGGCTTCCCACATCATAGCTTGTAACCTCATTGACACTTGTGTCATTTGGAAGCAGCCCGACTTTAGCATGCCTGCATAACAATGAGTACAAAGCAAAAGGACCACCTGCAGGAATATGCAAAACAATTACAATTGCAATCCTGCTAAACTGATCATTTCAGTCATACAGTAACTAACATCTGTTACCTTCTCCACCATCATCAGCATTCAATACAATAAGGGCGTACTTCAATAAAGAAACAATCGTCAGAGTCCAGAAAATGAAGGAGAAGAGTTCATATACAGTCTCCTCTGATTTGAAAGCATGTGGATGATCCCCTTTTGTAGAAAGTGTTCCAAAGACGTATAAAGGTGCAGTACTCAGGCGACCATAAACTATTCCAATGCTTTGGAAGGACAAAAGGAGTGTATACCTGCACGACTCCTCCTGGAGAGTATCAAGTCAGCATAAAACATCAGAGCCTGAAAGCTGATTACTTCATGCACGTAGATATAGCAATCAAAATATGATTCCGATGGACCCAAGAATGAAAACAGTGACAGTTGCGAGGTCTTTCATTATGTATCCATGAACAATGAAGAATATAATACTGGCAGAGTTGAATTCAAGATATCGAACATTTTCAGATCCTTAACCAACTCAACTTACTACCAAGTCATCAGAAAAATATAGACATCACAAATGTATGAAAGACTACGTAGGTTTGTTATTCATCGTAACTCCTATCATAATCATGTGATCTAACCAAAAGGCTGCACAGATATCCATCCACGGATGAAAAAATACACCCCCATAATTATCCAAAACATTTAAAACCCCAAAAGTTTCAAAAATAACAAAATCGACCCGTGGTATTACACTCTTTACAGGATAAAATTTTCTAGCTTTTAAAACTGATGGAGTCTAGCTAATGATCACAAACTACCATCAAGGCCACAGAATTCAGTAGAACAACTTAATCAAGACACGTACAAGGGGGTATTTGAAGTAGAAAGAAGTAAATTTATTAATAATCATTGATCTAATCCAAAACACTTCCAAATAACCATCCAGGAACAATAACAAAACCCTGTGACAAACTGAAAAAGACATAAAACCTCAAAAGTTTCAAACATAACAAAACCACCCCAAAGTACAGAGTTACATTCAAAACATTTCAACCACCAACAAAGCCACTCAATTCAGTTAAATAAAACGGACAAAGTCAAACAGAAGTGGGTTTATATCAATGTAGTAGATAGAAGCAAAGAAGTAGAAGTAGAAGCAGAATCCAGAAAAGAGAAGAAAAAAATGTACCTTTAAGCAGTTAGAGAAGGTGCTAGGACTGAGTGGAGGATCCATGAAGACTTTACAAAGAGCAGAACAAAAAAAATTGAATGAATGTATATGAAGAAAGGACACTTAGTAGAGATGAAATCTATGAAAAATAAATAGAAAAAAAAAATAAGAAAAGAAAGAAAGAAGAACAAAAGACTAAGAACTCTGTGTTGGATAGTGTCTTGACTGGTTGTATAACGTGGAGGCAACGGTAAAACTTGTAAGGGAGGGAATGCCGGCTTGAGAAGGACGACTGCGATTGAATCTAAAAATATGTAAAAAATGATATTTAATTTTATTTATTTATTATTATTATCTGATTGTGATCTTCAAGAAAATAATTAAATAAATAGTATTAGTAAATTATGAAGTAGTCCTAACCACGTGGGATGAACATTGCATTTGTGGACTGGGATCCATATCGATCTTGACGAATATTATAATATTTATCAAAATTATCAACGCCATTTCTATATTAAATTGGATCACCATTCACATCACATGGCCTGCTCCCAGGGCTTACATGATTTTGTCTATTTTTGAGCAAATTGCGGATTTTGTCAATCAGAGGAAATCACGACAGACCTTACGATGCAAATGAGATTTACGGCTTTCGGAATTAGGCCTTATCAGGAATATTAGAAGCATACCTAGAGAAAAATAAAAACTCCTGTGACCTATATTTTCAGAGCCAGACCCAGGTCAGACTTAGTCAAGGGAACGGTGACAGAATAAATCAACATCAAGGCAATATTTAATTAGATGAAATTACAGTCTCCAGTAGTACGCAGTCCTATTTAAGTCTCAACAATTACAAAATTTTATAAAACAATTTGTTGATGTCATTATAACGGTAAAACACTGTTTATAATGACTATATAAATAAACAATTAAAAGATGTCACATTGGACCTTAGGGTGATGCTAAGATTTACTGCTTTATAAAATAGATCAGAGCATAGAGATACACTAGCAAAACAGGCGAAAAAGGAAAAAAGGGTCATATCAATCATATAAACACTTGTTATGAACCATCTCATATAGCCATCACACACCAAAAAACACAAACAGAATTGATTTGCAGGAGGTAAAATAGAACATCACTCTAAATGAAATAACCCTCTACAGTATTATATACATTCACAAATAGATACTTCAGCGATCAAAAGGTCGATACTCTCCAGTTCTAGCTTGAAAGGCCAGAACTCTTCCTAATTTGTCTAGCTTTGGAGAAACCATACACTCTCCTTCAATCAGGCAAAGACTGCCCAAACAAAACCCGATTTCTTCCCCCTTCTTTTCCTTCTCCAATCTCTCTTTTATGCTTTCTCATTTCATAACTACTCATACATATTTCATAACTGTTATATCCCATTTTATAACTGCTCATACATACCATAGATGTTCCATTACTGCCCAATCACATTTCATTACTGCTCATACATATTTCACCTAAATATTAGTCCTAACAACAATCAATCATCAAAAGATGTCACACCAATATGTGTGATATGTATCAGCCTTATAATTGATTGTACATACAATCACTATAGAAAAGGACTCTTTTTGATAAAAGATCTGCAACTCAGCCATGCATTGATAAAGCAACATGCACACAAAACAGAACTAAGTTAATTCATGTTTAATAATAAGTGCTAGTTCTCATCTGCATACAAGTAAATTACGGTAGACATTAATAAATTAGAAGTCTTGGTCTCAAAAATATGTGCCAAAAAATGAAAATTTTAGCATAGAGGAATTAAGTAGAAAAAAGGATTAGAAAATGTTCCATGTAAAAATTTGTTTACAGCTACCTCCCAGGAAGAGAAGAGTTCTGAAGTATAATGCATATTTAAGCAGCCTATCAAGCCAAAATGATCTTATGCACCCTGTATACTACTAAAAGTTCCAAATTGCAGCCTTTAGAATAAAATGTTCAAGATTAGACATAATGGTATAATACCCTAATCTTGGACGAAGCAATAAAGTTGAAAGAAAATGAAAGTGGTAGAATCAAAGTACAGTAACAATTTCAACATCTTCTTCCTCCTAGAAAATATGTTCGTGCATCAGAAGAAAAAATGAAGATCAGTCATCCACGTCTCTAATAAGTGCAAATGATTACATAAAAGACTAGCTTGCATATAAATATAGAACTCCGCCGTAGAGATGGACACCACTTATTGCTCTTAAAGACAAAATTCACAGCCAATTTAGCACTAACATAACCATGCAAGGCAAACCTCCTTCATCCACATGAACGGCTCAGCGTTGCTGATATTGGAGAATCTGGCAATATCATGATATACACAACAAATGCCTTCTGGTTTTATTTGATTATACTCCACGTTAAGCAAGCAGCAATATATCTCTATATAATGAAGAAATGTCCCATACATCAATAGTAGTACAACCGATAACGTCAAGCATAAAATCAAAATCAATCAATTTCAAAAAGGTTACTTTATGTAACCAAACTTCAAGACAAGTTAGCAATGCATTGACAAAGTTTTGGAATAAGTTGCCTTTTATAATGCTTCAGAATGTAATTTCTGAAACTATAAACCATGAGATATACCCAACAATGTAACTATCTCTCCCTTATATACTGATTTAGAAAAATCTAAAACTACATGTTAGTCTTATTTCAAAAATAGGAAGTCTATGACTTACCCTTCCCAACCACTACAAAGAAATTCCCGCGACAAACTTCACGATGATAACTGACTCGAACCGGAACCAGCTTGCCTGTACCAATCTATGCACGACCTCACAAGTTCTAAAGCAAGATTTCACTACCATTTTCTATACATATATACAAAACCTCTAAGATCACTACCATACCAGCAGTAAAGCATCATGTTAGAGAAGAATCAACCTCCAATTACTTATTTTTTGGCCATTCTACATTAAATAAACCATCTCTTGAAACCCCTCTAACTGTATAGCCAGAGATGTACTAACTGTGATCAACATATTAAGTTCGTCGGCAAAGTGGGTAAAATATTTTGAAGACGATAAAATTTCAATGATAGTCATCAACCTACAAAAAGTCAAAGACGGTCACAGAACTGCTTCAAAGGTGCCCAGATGGAATTGCTTAGATGGGAGAAAGACCATAACCCAATTTTGAAGTAGGAAAAGCCGAAAAAATTGAAACCAGAACTGCTTCAACGGTGCCCAGCTGGAATTTCCAATGCACTAACTCTTCATAACATCACCAAACCCTACGAATTTTCATAAACTCGTAAGACAAGAATCGACACAGTGCGTTAACATGCCAATTGAGAATCTCACAAAAAATGGTAACTCAAAACATTCCAGTTCTATACAAAGCGATAAGCACTTGGAAGCCGTACAGCAGATAAACAACAAGACTCTCAAAAAATTAGTTTCACTTCACTTCCTTCAAGCTCGCAAGTAAGTATAGACAGAAAGCAAACGAAGTACAAGTCTACGACACACAAATGACAACTTCCAGGTTTAATTTTTTTAAGAATTAAACACTTAAAAAACGAAAACAGTGTGTTTTGGAACATACAGAGAGCGAATTTCGTTTCATTTACAGTAACGGTCAGCCATCTTCTTCACGCAATCATCGAGAGCATCTTTGACGGTTTTAACGTTGGATTTAGGATCGAAACCGAACCTTTTGGTCTCGACGGGGAAGAGCTCATCGTACTTCAGGTTTCTAGCAGCGTCGATGGTATAGGTTTGTCCTGCTTCGTTTTTTGTGTCACCCTTCTTCTTTTTCTTCCTGTCGATGGATTGTCGAGTGGCGAGACTTCCGTCTTTGAAGCTCAGCCTCCCTCCCTTCACTCTTTCGTACGGATCTGACATTCTTCAGCAGGTAATGTCACTTTCCCATTCTTTTAGCTTCTCGGCACGGCCCCTGTTTTGCGTTTTGTCACCTTACCCTGTTAATAAAAAATTGCAACGAAATAAGTTAATCCCAATAATTATCAAAAAGCATTGAATTCATAAATTTCACTTAAAAATTAATTTTAATTAAAAAAAGGGCACAGATTTTATTCCACTCATGGTTTCATAAATGGTAAATTCTCATTCAAAAGTATTAAAAAAATTAAATATTTATCGATTAATTAAAATTAATTATTAAATTTAATAATTAATTATTAAATTTAATTAATTAAAAAAATATTTTTTATTTTAAAAAAATTAAATAATAAAATTATTTTTATAAAAATAGGTAAAGTATAATATAATATTAAAATAATAATAATAAATTAATAAAATAAAAATAAAAACAATAACCAAAAACACTCCACATATTTGAAACCAACTATTTTTAACAATTCTATATGATAGAGACAATCAGATCCGATTATCAATCAAATCAGGTGATCGTTTTCAATTATCTGATTAAATGTATGACGATCATTACTATTAGTGATAGTGGTTTTTTTTTTATAAAATTATTGTTGTTGTATTAATATTATTTTATATTAAAATTTATTTTAATATTAATATTATTTATTTTTCAATAAAAGGTATTTTAGTTATTTTATTAAAAATGTTAATAAAATTATAATAAATTTAGTCTATATGTAAGTATTTGGCTTTTTAAAACTTATTGGGTAGAAGTTTGTCATTTAGAGAAAACTTGGGTGGGAATAAGTCATTCGACCTTAAAAAAAATAATGTTATAAGAGATAAATTACTTTTTAATGTGGATTTTAAACGTGTATCAAATCAATTGGGTTCAAACGGCCCAACCAAAGCTTAAAAGCAACAAAAACTCAAAGTAAAAGAGAAATAGTTTAATTGTTAGATAAATTTAAAATGTGGTTGAAATGGATGAACATGTAGTGGTTGTTCAACCACAATTTAAATGACATAACATGAGAATGAGTCAATAAATGAGAAAAATACGATGATAGTCGGAAATGATGAGATTGGTATAGATTGGTTAAAATAGTGTGATGATGACTTAGCAATGATGATATTAACATGTGATGGGGTTGCTGAAGATGAAATCATTGTGAAATGGAGTTGATAAAGATGAAATCGTCATAGGATGGAGCTTTCAAAGATGGGATTATTGTAAGAAAAGGCTTCTGAGCAACGCATTGTCGTGGGTGACAATGTAGATACGATTTGGTATGGTATGTGTGCCACTTCATCCCTCATTGTGTCATCTCACTTTATTTTATATTCCCTCCAACAAGCATTAATTTCGTCCTTACACGAAACAAAAACAAAAATGATAAAATCATGTTTAAGTATATATATCAATTTGATATCGAGTCAAACAAAAGAGATAAAATCATCCTTAAATAAATTACTAGTTCGATTGTTAATTGGCCTAAACTAGCTCTTTCATTGGGCAAATACCTTATCCAGGTCTAAAAACCATGATTTTCACCATCCTAAATTTTTGGAAAATTTTTTAAAAATAACTCTTGACAAATATCTTTTTAATGCTTTAAATACAACAATTTTACATTTTATAAGTTCGAAAATTTGTAATTAAGTCTCTATAAATTCAAGTTTGAAAACTCTAGTTGCCTCTGTAAAAAACCATAAGCCACCATATTATCATAATTTAGCCCTTCTAATTCAATAAATAATAAAAAATAAAATTTGATCCAAACTTTCAATTGTTGTTTGTTGAGCCTCATAAGCGATTCATTTGTTGCATTCAAATTCTAAGTTTAAACTTTGACTATGGCTTACTAATACAAGTGAGCGAGTTCAAACAACATAAAGACCTTCAAATTTTAGCAATTTCCAATGAACAAAGGTTGAAAAAAACAAAGAAAATGAAAGTTTAGATAACCAAAAAAAAAAAAAAAGGTTAACGGGGTTAAGAGTGTAAGGTTGTTTGTCGAAATAAGCGAGCGATGATAGTGGTGATAAGAGACAAACAAATATGTTATAAAGAAGTGAAAATAATGGGTGTAAAAGAGAAAGATGGCTCCTGGATTGAAAATATAAGGCGGTTTGTCGAAATAAATGAGTGACAGCAATAATGATGATAAATGTTGATCAAATCATCTATAAAATAGTGAAAATAAATTTGTTGATGTAAATATGATGTTTAAAGGATATTTTAAAAATTTTAAGTAATTTTAGAAAATTAAATATTTGAGGATTTTATAATAATTTAATTTTTTTAATAATTTGTTCGAATTTTTTTAACTAAGTATTAAATGAGAAAATATAATTTATTCATCAACTAATTTTGGATGAAAAAATGTTAATCACTCTTACCATAAAACATACGTCACGTGTCAAAATCACAGAGCAATTCCTTTCGGACCTAAGATTTAGAGTGGATATTTCACAAGTGTTGACCACAAACCCACTGAGTCTTCACATTCTCACAATTTCAACAAATCAAAAGTCACCGCGTCATCAAACCCCTCACCCCATTGCGAGTGAACTCAGCAAAAAGTCAATTTGAATTTGGATTAAATCATAGGTAAAATGACTTTTTCTCACCTAAGATTTATTTAAATGACAAATTTTTACTCAAAAATAATGAAAGTTAGTGTGCTACATTTACTATTGGAATAATCAGATTTAGTCATCAACGAAACTAAGTGATTGTTTTTTATTATTTAATTATGTTTATGGTGGTCATCATCGTCGATGATACTATTAACGATAATAATCTCTTTTAAAAAAAATTTATTTTATTTTATATTTTAATTAATTTTTAAATTATTATTATTATTTTATATTAAAATTTATTTTAAGATTAATATTATTTATTTTTATAAAGAGTATTTTAATCATTTTAATGAATAAGGGTAACTGTTTGACTTTTTAAAACTTCATTACAAAACTTTGTCATTTGAGAAAATCTTGAATGACAATTTTAATTTGGCCTTAAATCATAGTATTTATTACTTAAATTGATAAATAATATTATTTATTATTAAAAAAATTACTATTAAAATGACTAATATTATTAACTAAGTGTGACAAAAAAATTATAAAAGAAAATTATTTTGAATTAAATTACCAAAATAAAATTTTATCTTCAAATCGATTTATTCAGATCAAATTGAAAAATCAATCCAAATTAACTTAATTCAAACCTACACGACCCAAAACGTGAAACCCAAAAAACAAATGTAAACAGAAATTTCGGTAGCCCGTCAAATATCTCTGTGGGCAGCGGATCAAAATCAGAGTTCATTAAACGCTGCCGTTTTATTGCCAATAAAAACATGAAATCAATTTTCGATTTGATGTTAATACTAATCCCTAAGCTCGATCCCAATCTCGATCTCGAGAGAAACCGAAACAAAAATGGGGCGGACGATTTTGGCGGTGCTGGTCATCGCCACAGTGGTGATTTGTGGATTTGATTCGGTCAGTTCGGACGCATCGGATCACCGGTACAAAGAAGGAGAGCAAGTTCCTCTTTATGCGAACAAGGTCGGGCCTTTTCACAATCCCAGGTACGTTGTAATCTTACTCGAATTTGAGTTTAAATTTTGCTTGATTTGGTCATTTAGTCGCTGGATCTGATGAAATTTGATGGATCAGTGCTTCATCTTGTCGGTGACATGAAAAATCGGGACAATGTGAGTTTGATTTGTGTGGATTTCTGGAGCTTAGAGGCAGATCTCGTTTTCGTTTTTGTAATCAACGAATGAATTCGTGGAAAATTTGGAATTTTATTGTGGAATAATGCATGCTAGAGGAATTTGTCTGTTTGTTTTTTTCTTATGAGAAAAAAATGTTCAGATAATTTCATCATTCAGTATTGAAAATCCTATTAGCGTTAATGTTGTCGTCAGTAACATCGCTTTACACATTCACATTATGTAGAATTTTGCTTGTTTGTTTTATAATGTCGGGCTTATTGATTAATGTGTTTTTGTAGAATCAAATTGTTCTGTACTCGTTATCTGTTGTTGAACTGACTTTTTTTTTTTTTATGAACAATTGAAAATATTTATGTATTTATATTATGAGATGAAATAATCGGATAATTTCATGATAACCTATTGAAAATCCAAGTAAGGTTGCTGGGTTTGGGTCTATGTTATTGATGCATTTTGCACGCCATGCTGTTCTTTAGCTGTGCACGATAAAGTGCCTTTTATCTTTTGGTGGTTTATTTGAAGTATAAAGGTGAAGCATTACTGGTTTATTTTGTTTTGTTTTTTGGCTGCAGTGAAACCTATCGCTATTTCGATCTTCCCTTTTGCTTGCCAGGTTTGTAATTATTTATCTGGGGTTTTCCTTTGATATATAAGTGAGATTTTTTTATGGATTGGTTTTACCATACATTTTGCAGCTCATCTGAAAGAAAAGAAGGAAGCTCTGGGTGAAGTGTTGAATGGAGATCGATTAGTCAGTGCTCCATACCAGCTTGACTTTCTGCGTGATAAAGATTCTGAAGTTGTTTGCAAGAAAAAACTCACAAAGGAGGAAGTGGCACAGTTTCGATCTGCTGTTAAGAAGGATTACTACTTTCAGATGTACTATGATGACTTACCCATTTGGGGTTTCATTGGGAAGGTCGACAAGGAAGGAAAAGAACCCAGCGAGTACAAATATTACCTTTTCAAGCATATCCACTTTGATATTGCTTACAACAAAGACCGTGTGATTGAAATTAATGTCCGCACTGACCCAAATACCCTTGCTGATCTTACTGAGGACCAAGAAGTAGAAGTAGAATTTTTATATACTGTGAAATGGAAGGAAACAAACATCCCATTTGAGAAGAGGATGGACAAGTACTCTCAGTCATCCTCACTGCCTCATCATTTGGAGATCCATTGGTTTTCGATTATAAATTCATGTGTTACTGTTCTTCTGCTAACTGGGTTTCTTGCCACAATTCTCATGCGAGTCCTCAAGAATGACTTTGTCAAGTAAGAACTAGTTTTATATTTTGTTATTTTGGATTTGGATGTACATGTCTACTTTTGGTAGGGTGTTTGATTTTGCTTTGATTTATCTATGTTAAATTTTTTTATTCTACCTTTAAAAGGTATGCTCATGATGAAGAATCGGCAGAAGATCAAGAAGAGACTGGATGGAAATACATTCATGGAGATGTATTCAGATACCCCAAATACAAGTCTCTATTTGCAGCTTCGCTTGGTTCTGGTACCCAACTATTTACTCTGTAAGTAACTTGCTCATTTAGTTTTATCCAAAGCACTAAAGTTTGATGATCTATGAAATATTATGTTTCTTATTATTTTATTAAGTGTGTTTTTGAACTGTTTTGATTTGCAGTACTGTGTTCATCTTTCTGCTTGCACTGGTTGGAGTATTTTATCCTTACAATAGAGGGGCGCTCTTTACCGCATTGGTTGTCATATATGCTCTCACATCAGGAATTGCCGGCTACACAGCTGCCTCCTTCTATTGTCAGTTGGAAGGAACAAACTGGGTATGTGCTTATTGATGTTCTTTGCTGGTATTTTGGTTTTGATTTGACTCTAAGTTACTTTTTTCCATTACTTATATGTTTGATTTTTCTGGCTTGGCAGGTTAGAAATCTGTTGTTGACAGGATGTCTCTTCTGTGGACCACTGTTCCTTATGTTCTGCTTTCTAAATACAGTTGCAATTGCTTACACTGCTACAGCCGCTCTTCCATTTGGCACAATAGTGGTGATAGTTCTTATATGGACTCTTGTTACTTCACCTTTGTTGGTGTTGGGTGGAATAGCAGGGAAAAATAGCAAGGCTGAATTCCAAGCTCCTTGCCGCACTACCAAATATCCCAGAGAGATACCACCATTGCCGTGGTACCGAGGGGCAATTCCACAGATGGCAATGGCAGGATTTCTTCCATTTAGTGCTATTTACATTGAACTTTACTATATATTTGCCAGTGTATGGGGTCACAGGATTTACACTATATACAGTATCTTGTTTATCGTCTTTATTATTCTGTTGATAGTTACTGCTTTCATTACGGTTGCATTGACCTACTTCCAACTGGCTGCTGAGGATCATGAGTGGTGGTGGAGGTATGTCACTATGATTAGGCATTTGATTTAGTTATTTTCCAAGGATGGGCATCATAATTGGTGAATTAAATTTCCATGTTTTCTTAATAACCCTCTCAAACCTGAGACTACCTTAATTTATTGTGCAAATTTAGTAATATCATCTACTAAAGTAGTAAATTAATTGATATAGCTTGGATTAAAGATGCTATCTTTTGAATCCTTACTTATTGGATTTATAAAGGTTTTTTCAAACTGATCTTTATGTATGATTTTTTACAGATCTTTCCTGTGCGGTGGATCAACTGGCCTTTTTGTTTACGCCTATTGCCTGTATTACTACTTTGCCCGCTCGGATATGTCTGGCTTTATGCAGACATCGTTTTTCTTTGGCTACATGGCCTGTATCTGCTATGGTTTCTTTCTCATGCTTGGAACTGTAGGCTTCCGCGCCGCCTTGCTTTTTGTTCGCCATATATATAGGTCCATCAAGTGTGAGTAGATACTTGGTCTCAGTCACTGAAAGTAATCTTCTATGTTTTATGCTTATTGTTTCACAGGCACGGAGTAGAGTTGATCTCTACAGTAATTTTTCGCGCCTTTTGTATCAAAAGTGGGAGCAGGGCTCATTCTGATTCTTGCTTCTGGAGATGTTAGATTACAGTTTGGATGGCTATATAAGTAGAAAGTTTGTACCATTTCTTCTATTTAGACTCTGCAATACAAGTCCTTTCTTCCACCCATTTCCTAAGTTTACCTGGAAGTATTTTACTTGTAAAATTTACATCTCATTCCAAGATCAATATTAAACATTGCAAATTTCTATGCAATGTTAATTTTTTGTAATTTCAAATTGAAATCTTTTTTTGTTAAATTTTATAGGAGATATTAAGTTGCAAAATTACCCTACAAAATCATGGAAGGTTCCATGATAGAAGGTTCATTTTTAGTATTGTATAGCTACCAGCTATACAATTTCAAAAGAAATTTTCAAATTTATAGCTCTTTCTGTGGTCATTCGTGCTGCTGGAAAATGATATGTATCTAATGCGAATAAAGAATTGGCACGATGACCCCTAGGGTTTGGCCTAACGGTAAGGGTCTTGATCATCCAAAGTGATGATCAAGATTCAAGCTGTAGTGAAATCAATAATCTTTGATTTGTTCGGTCTGTGATTGTGGGTTTAGGTGATCACAGATTTTTGGGTTTAAACTATCCGATCAATTAAGGTTGACTGGCTGGTATGGGTAAAGATTTTCGGGTTATTAGAAAAAAAAAAAAGAATTGATATGATTTGATGGATGTGAAGTAACGCGCAATATTTATTGGTTTGTATTGATAATTTTATTGATGCACTGTTTTTTTTTTTTTTTTTGTTTGAAATGATAATGTGGTAGGAATATATCTGAAACATTTTATAAATGGGTGTATTTGATATTTTTTATGATGATGAAGTGGTAATTAGAAATTTTTTGAATATATGTGGTACATAAATGATTAAATTTTCAATTACCATAAATAATTCTTTGTATAATTTTGTCGTAAAAAGTTAAAAAATTGTTAATTGCCCTATAAAATTATTTAATTTTTTTTAAATTGTTAAAGAAGAAGAGAATCGTAAAAGAAAGAAATTTGCCAAGGAACCAGTTTTTTTGATGCAGCAACGACACTGTGAGCGAATTTCCAGCCAAACTCAAATTAAAAATTTTGTATCCTAAACTTAACTCATTGATCCAAACTTCAGTAGCTCATTTCTTACATAAAAAAACAAATAAATTGTAATTTTAAGGGGATAAATAAAAAGACTGAATTATTTTGATTATAAAAAAACAACTAATATTTCCTTTAAGAGGGTCTTAAATTTCTGAATTTTAAATAAAAATTAGTTAAAAAGCCTCTGTAGTCGGGGGGTGTTTATTATGTTTATAACTATTAGGTACCAATATGATAGAATGTATCAATTCGAATAAAATTCTGTGGGAGTCGAGAAATGGTCGGCAATTAGCTTCCCCAATATCTGCACTTCAAAAATCACTCTCAGAACTAAAAGAAAAAAAAAAAAAATTTCACCCAAAAAAAATTTCCCAGATTCAGTAATGAATTATTTGATTTGAAGCTGGAGGTGACTGAAAATGGCTGCTACTGCTGCTATTCACACCCTTCACTTTTCCTTTCCTTCTTCACTATCCTTCACCACCAAAACCAAACTCTTCCAACCGGTAGGCTTTCAGTCTTTTTGTTTTTGGTTTCGCTTTCTTGTTTAAATCGCTATTTTGTTTCTGTTTTCAGGGGTTTAGCTCAGCCCTTCGTGGTAATGGGTTTGCTCCAATGACTTGTTCTCATGCTGCTATTTCAAGAAAAGGGCAAGGTCTATTTATCTTATCTGTCTCTTTTTTTGTGAACAATTGCATACTTTTTGTTTTATTTTTGATAATTGGTATCTGGAATTTGAGCTTAAGTTTACAGTATCATACTAAAGTTTTAGTAGCCACACTGTACAAAGAATGATACTATGTGTAGTCACTGTGCGTCCTAAATTGTGTACCGAGGATTGGGTGTTAAAGGTCAGGATAAGTGTACGGTAATGGAGTGTAATGTTACCCTCTGACCAGACATTGTTTGAGTGGTGACTGGACCATAATCGAATGATCTAGGTTGGGTAATATTACCCTGGTAACATTACAATGTCTGGAGATAGTTTATTATAACTAAATATTGTCCCGTTCACCTGGTGATGTTACCGGGATGGTATTGTAGCAAATTTCATGTCTATATTTAACAGTTGGAGCTTCAATCTTTTATTAGGTTCATGTGATCCTGAGCTTCGCTTGGTGCTTGAACTGGCCACTGATTCTGAGTTATATGAGCTTGAAAGAATTCTTTTTGGCCCCAGGTGATTTGTTTTCAGTTTTTCATCTAAGTCATGTTTTACGAAGTGTTTTTAAGTAAACTTTTGAAATTTACTGTATTGAGTGGTTGTGGTTTATGATGCTTAATCTTTTGAATGGTTTTGGAATATTTCAATCTTCAGCTACTTCAGTCCTCTGCTAAAATCGTTGCCTAATAGTGCTGATGTGGATCAAGTCATGATCGAAGAAGACCTAGAAGAGAGAGAGGGTTTCATTGCAGCTCTTGAGTCACGATTTTTATTTCTTGCTGCTGATGCACGGTCAACTTTAAGGTTGTTGAATTATTGGCAAGTCAATGTAATTTCATTGAATTGGGATCTGGAAATTTGGTTTGAGTTCATTATGATTTGTTTTCCATTTGAGTCTTCTCTCAGCTGTAGTGTGTGCAATATATTGTCACAATATAATTTCACTGGCAAATTAACTAAATTAATTTTTGGCTTTTGTTGGCGTCCATGAAGTTTCATTGCTATTGATATCTGGTTGGTTTCACTTTGCCTTGTTAACAGGGGTTGGAGGCCTTCATATAGAAATGTCTTGCTTGCTGTGAGGAAAAAGTTGAATATTCCTTGCTCAAGCAAATTGTCTACTGAAGACCTAGAAGTTGAAATTTTTCTTCATCTTTTGCAAGAATATGCTAGGTACTTCACTAAATAATAAGAAAATTCTATAAAATCAATATGCTCTCTAATGAAATAAAGGATCATTTTCCCTTTAGACCATATTTCATTTTCTTCTCAGCCTTGTGGCTGTAATTTTAACCACATAGTATTTATTATTTATCTCCATTTAGTGAAGAATCTGGAGTTTTTCCGGGCTTATGGGAAAATTCTAAGGTGTCCGACGTTCAGAATACTTTAGAGCTTGGACTCAGTCAGTGGAAAGTGCAAGGCCTTGCCTTTATGAAGGTTGGGGCAGCAGAGCTAAGGTCAATGATCTTGAAGGTACTTTTCCTCTCTCTATATCAGCTTATATTTCAGACCCTCTTTTGCTTTTACTCAACTCAAGCAGATCTAGATTCTCTCATTTTCCTTTCTTTACTTCATCAGGGTGGTGGTATATATACTTTGGTGAAAGTTTACGAAATGGTGGGAGTTTTGTGTTTCTTAGAAATTTGATTCACATATTCTTTTATTTACTTGGCCTTTTGTCTGTATGTCTAAGCTTTTCCTGCTCTTGTGTTAGCTAGCGAGGAGATTATCTGGGAAGGTGTTCCTAGAGGCAGCCAACTATCTGACAAAGAAGGAAGTTCTTAAGAAGGTGCATGTTTGGTGTTATAAATTCACCCCATAGCCCGTCAAATTCTGAAATTTGAATCATCTCTGTTTAAGCACTCCCTTTTAATGTTTTGTCAACAAAATTGCTTTTTCTATGAAGGCCCTTATTTTATGGAATGTTTATTTTTGTGTATGCTTCATTTCTGCCTGGATTCAATGTACATATGCTGCTTGTTTTTTATGTGAAGTATCAGTGTGTTTTAATTCTTTCATGATTTACTTAATTGAATTTGTTGGCTTTCTAGCTACAATCTTAAACATCCCTTCTGCAATTTTCCAATATTTTGGCTGACTTATAGTAATGCAATGACAAACATGGTGACAGGTTACCATGAAATGACTCTTGTGTTCTCTTTACTTGCAGGGTGGGCAGTTAGCTGCTATTAATTTGGAGTCCAGAGCAGCTTTGCTTGCAGCAAAGCAGGTCATTTACCATTAATCTTAATCTGTTTAAAATGCTTTCCTATGTTTTGGACACTGTTCTGAGAGATTATGTGACTGTAGTTGGAATAATGTATAATCCTTTTTGCTTTTTTTTTATTTTTTTGCTATGCACCCTACTCCAATCTTCTGGTGTTTAAGCCCAAATTAAACTGACCCCTTTACACGGTTGGTTTGAGAGAGATTTGATCCCCAAATATCTTGCTTCTGTGTTGATCTATCTATCTATCCTAGGATTTTTAGAACCCGATTTGTTAAATATCCTGTTTCATGTTAGCTTTAATTCTTTTTCCACTTTACACTTTTGTGCCACAATTTCATGATTAGTATGAAGTGTTACTAGGATATATTAATTTATTGAAATTTTTTTTATATGGGATACTTACAGTAGAAAACCTTTTTTTTTGTTAATATTTAGATTTGTGAATTGTAGCAACTTAAAAACGACAATGCCAGATTGATCGGTTGCATTACAACATCTTTATTATATACTGATTATGCATGCTAAAACTATTTCGTTTTAGTATTACTGTTTTCTGTCAGCATGTTTCACGTTTCTTTCTTAAACTGACAGGGGTTTGCTGGTGCTGCAACAAAATATTTGGGTTTTAGGAGTATGGTAGCATTTCTTGGCCCAATGTATGGAATCTTTTTGCACAGTTCTGTGTGCTTTATTAATTTATTTGTTCCAAAATTTTATGTTTGTATGGATATTATTTTGTTATTTCATTATGCTTGTTGATTATGTAAAACTTCATTTGGATACTCTCGATATCGCCGCATTAGCTAAAGTTTGCAGTTTGGAACTACATACTTTTTATTAAAACTATCGTTCTCTTAGTTGTCCAATTCAACTAGTGTTAGGTCTTTGCCATTCTTGGGCAACTGTTCTCAGCCAACATAATTTATGAAAAAAAATTGTTCTGCCTTCCCTGCTGGTAAATTGTTCTGACGTGGCTCTCTTGTGAAGTCATTTCTTCAAATATTAAATATTAATTCAGCATTCATTGGTTTCTGTGCAGAATGTGGGGAACATTTCTGGCAGACGTCGTCATTCAGATGATTGGAACGGATTATGCCAGAGTGTTGCGAGCAATTTATGCATTTGCTCAGGTAAACTATTATAATTCAGTTATCGTTTCCATTGTAGGATCTTTGGCCATCACATATCGACCTTTATAGTTTAATTTCTATCAAGATAAACGGGATAAGAATCTGTCAGGAATTGGGATTTTTGGGACCCATGTCCAAATTCTAGAGTTTAGGATTTGATATATAAATAGTAGTTAGGATTGTAAAAGGGGAGGAAGAGAAATTAGGCTTTGGTCTGTCTTTTTAGGCTGATTTGAGAGGTTTCCAATGCCTCAAATGAATGGAATTTGGAGGTCCTGGCTCTTCGAATTATTGGTTTATCTACTGTAAATCCCTTTTTATCAATAAAATAGTTAGAATCATTGGTGTTTCAATGCTTTATATCTTGCTAATAGTCCAAGCATACTTAAATTTGGGGCATTTTCATGCCTGCGCTTGTTTAATTCTGGGTTATCAGACCATTATTGAATCTGTATTTATCAACAGAAGTGGCTGTATTTCGTTTCTGGGAAATTTGTTTTGCTATCTCTTTGTAAGGTTTATGTTACTGTGACTAAACTAGCTTCTCGTTGCTCTAGATCCGTATTACGCGCACATATAGGTTGCCATTGGACAAGTAAGGAATCTTGACAACATCTCAGACGGCAGTTGCATGCTGAATCTTCCCCTAATAGAATCAGCATTTTCCAATAGGCAGCTGAGCTGCAATGACGTTGGAGGTATATTTTAAATTTGCCATATCATTTTTGCAGTGTAACAAAATTGTAGCTTCATGAATATGGACTAAGTATTCCAATTATTTGCCTCTGTAAATGAATTTTGAAATTCGAGTGGCTAACCCTTTGCAAATTGAAGAACAAATCCTATGATTCAGTTGCAAAACTAATAAGTTTTTTTTTTTCCTTATTTCCGAAAGAAATTGTATACTTGTTATACATGGTTATACAAATTGTACAACACGATATGATACAGGAGGAAAATGATACATGTCTTGGGATGTAACAAAAATTGATACGATATGGTGGATATATTAGAATCTCAAAACTTTAAGGATGTTTGTGATTTTATTATTTTAATATTAGTTTAGATCCAAAAAAGGCAATTCAAAATTGATGAATAAGATTTGAACTCAGCTAAAAACAATTTAAGTTTAAATTCAATTGGAGTTGAATAGTTTGGATTAAATTCAACTCCAACCATGCTGAAAAAATAACCTAAAAATGATATATGTATATAACAGCAGACTTGATACATTCAAATCAATATGTTTAAGATGTCATTCCGTCATCAAAGGTATGTTTGGTATGTTTCATTCTAGTTCTGTAATTCAATGTAAGAATAACATTATTTCAATATCGTAGACTTTTTCAATGCAAATTTATAGATTCGATCTTGATGATTATGACAATAACAATACCTAGTGTCATTAAAGCAAACATCGAAATCAAACAATTGTCGAGGTCCTAATTCAACCCAAGATCTTAAACATTTGGCCGGCCAAAATGGATCCTTTCACCCTATAAAAAAACAACAATAAAATGGCAACAAATTGGGTTAAATTGTCAAGAAAATCGAGCCTTTTGTGCCTATAAAGCCGCTTGTAGATAGATTTTCCAGGGGCTTTAAGAATTGGGAAATCCTGCAAGGGAGTCATGGCTTCAAAAGGCATTGCAAATTTGACCCTTGTTTTCAGGATTCTTTCTCTTTTGCTCTCCGCTGGTTGTATTGTGCTGCTTGTTACTGATACTGTCAAGTTCAGTGATGGCTCCAAGACTACCTTCAAGGATGTAATGACTTACAGGTAAAATTTTTCCTTCAGGAGCCATTGATCTATGAGTTACACTCTTGTTTGTATGCTTGTTTTGAAAACAACTTCTGTAATACATAACCCGCCTGGCTTGTGCCTAGATTATTATTCACCTACAATAAATCGAACTCAACCGGAAATTTCAGTTTGTTGAGGCCGGTTTGAAATCGACACTTCATTAGTGTCGCTATACCAACTCTCATCTCCCCTATGATATTTTTTTTTTTTATAACCCATTTTCTTTTTTAATATTATTAAACGATCAATTCGAATAAGTTAAACTTGAACTCAAATTAATCGATTTAATTTTAGACTAAACTCAATTTGATTATTACTCGAGTTTGGATCATTATTTAGTTAAAATAAACCAACAAAATTTTCTTTTTTTTTTGGTGATAAATTTTTTTCTTCACTAATAGTATTGTTAAACAATAAATTCAAGTGAGTCAAACTTATATTCAAGCACCATTCTAAATTCGGGATGAATTTAAATTGATGATTATTTAATTTGGTTCAACCTAGATTCACCTTTATTTACATTTCTTTTAAAATGAAAGTGATGTATAAAGATCAAAAATTTGTAATAGGGTTGCACTATGAATAGCACTATCTTCTACTTTTTTTAAGTTTGGAAGGGGCACTTAAAACTTAGCTATTTAATTTGAGACTTAATACGTATTAATGAATATTAAAAATTTAATATATTATTATATAATTAAGTATTATGATCATTTATTTATCATTAATTTAAAATTATTTAATCACGTAATGAGATTTTAGTTTATTTATACACGCTAGCATTCGACCGACCGTGGATGTAACTAGTATTTGTTTCTACGTATTAATGTTGTTACTTCTTAGTTCCCAAACAAATAAAAATTTGCAGATACGTCCTTGCTACAGCGGCAGCTGGAGCAGCCTATTCACTGTTGCAATTACCTTGTGCAATGTATTATGCCTGCACAGAGAAGAGACTGATTCGGGGTCAATTTTTGCCAGAGATGGATTTCTATGGTGACAAGGTCAATTAATATTAGATTCATTTTCCCATTTATCATATTTATAACGGGATAACAATATTAAGTTGTACCAAATTCTCGTTATTATTTTGATTAAACTTTAAAATTTTTCTTTTAAAATAACAAAATTTTTGAATTTTTGTTTAAAGGTATTAAACTTTTACTATTTTTTTTTATTGAAATTACTTAACTAATCATGTTTGTTTTTTCAATAAAAAAAATTTAAAAACTCGGTCTCTTCAAATCGAATTCAACCTAGAGATCAAACTTGATTTCGTAAATGAATTGAATTTGATATAATCCAAATATTTAAATTCAAATTAAGTTCAAACCTCAACTCGTTAATTTTAATTTGATTTCAAATTATACTTCAAACTATGACGTGTTTTAGTAAAAGACTCATAATAAGTTTAATCTTTATTCAGATTCATGTTATTAGAGTTGGATTTCATCCATATCAAACCCAAATATGACCTAATTTGAGATTAGTTTAAATCCAAAAAAATCAATTTGAAATCTATAATTTGATATCAACATTATGGGACTCAAACTTAGTTGGAAAACAATTTACTATACTTTCAATTATCTTTAGTTATAACTTAAATGTTCATATTAATTCAAAATCATCGAACCCTTATATATCAAACTCAATTTGTTCAATTAAAATTCAAATTTAAAATCAAATAATTCATATCAAATTCAACCCTAATAACATATTTTGGTGGTTCTTTTCTCTCCTGATATCTTTTTTTAATTTATTTTTTTTGTCAGATTATAAGTTTCCTCTTAGCATCAGGAGTTGGGGCTGTGTTTGCAGTAACATACGAACTGAAGTCATTTGTGAAAGAAGTTACGGGAACCTTACAATCACTTGGATTCGAAGACACGGTTGGATTTAAAGCAGGAAGCGAAAATTTTCTCAACAGGATATATATCGGAGCCGGCCTTCTCTTGGGAGCTTTCGTCTGCATGGCTCTTCTTTCAGTATTATCCTCCATTAATCGAACCTCTTCTTCAGGATTCTTCAGAAGGTAAAATCAATATTTTGCTTTATTTTATTTTTATCTATCTTCAAGCTTCTATGAATTACTGGAATCAGAAATAAAAAATATGAATGTGTCACATTTTCTAATATCTGATTATTATTATTGTTGTTCATTTGATTGTTATGTTATTTGTCACGGGCTCGAGGTTTAGCCGAGCAAAACCGTTCATAACAATCTTATGTGTATATGTCAATTGATTTAGAGTTACTGGTTTTTTATTCTTTAATAGAGGTGAATATGAGTTGAGTAAAGTTCAAATGCCTATAATTTGAATTTGATTTGAATTAAGAATTCAATAATTTGAATCAAAATTAAAATAACTCAAGTTTCGATATGTTTCTAAATTTAAAGTTCGAAACTTGATTTAAATTTATACCCGAATTTATTGTTCCAGCTTGCTGTTTAAGCCCTATTCTTCAGAAAAGCAGTTCTTTCAAACCCTCCATTTTAATTTAGGCCAAAAGACTATTTCCCACCCATAGTTTGAGGTGGAGACAAAGTCTCAACCTTCAAATTTCAAAAGCTCAATCTCCCACCTATGAAAATAATTTAGTATTAAATAAAATAGAAAGTAGTAACATTTTAGAGGTAATGTTGTTATTTTAGGGTTAAAATTTTATAAAAAATAAAATAAATTTTATAAAAAATATAAAATTTTAAAAAAATTAAAATATATATTAAAAAATTTTTAAAAATTTGAAGCAGCCACCGCCGCCAGTGCTGCGGCGGTGGCCACTGCTGACGGAGCCAGGTGGCCGTTTTCGATCACTTGGTTTCAAGAGAAGCTAGATCTGGCCTCCCCGTTCGGTGGAGGCAGCCAAATCTGGCCACCTCTGCCAGAAAAAGTTGTCGTAAATGGTCGACTTTGATTCCAATGGTCGTTTTTAGCCTTTATTTTTTACAAAGGAGGTCAGATCTGGCCGCCTCCTCTAAAAGCTGTCTCCACCGAACGGGAAACCAGGTGGCCGAAAACAACCACCTGACCCCTTTAGCGGTGGCTAACGTCACGAAACTGGCGGCAGTGGTTGCTTCAAATTTTTTAAAATTTTTAAAATTTTTTAATATATTTTCTAAATTTTTTTAAAAATTTTAAATATTTTTTAAAAATATTTATATTTAAAAATTATTGTATAATTTTATTATAAATATTTATTTTTTAAAAGGGTATTTTAGTCATTTGAGTATAAAAAATGTTTTCAGGGGTGAGAGATGGACTTTTGAAACTTGGAGGGTGAGACTTTGTCCCGCCTCAAACTATGGGTGGGAAATAGTTCTTTGGCCTTTAATTTATTATTCCAAACAATTATTCAAGACCCCCAAACCAAAAGAGATAAAATAATTATTATTACTATCCCCGTTTCTAAGTGCACCCACCACACCCATTTCTTTGAATGGGCTGCTTATTTGGGCTGAGAACAACTCACACTAATAAATATGTGATTCTGTGTATTTTCTGATTTTTTTTTTTTTTTGGTCACGTTAAAATTAAAAAAAAAAAAAAATCATTTGCCTTTCCCAATTTACACTCAACTCACCAGTGTTGATCATTACTTTACTTCTATGTGGATGGACTGATTTGATATAATGTATTTGGGTGAATAACAAATTAATTAAAAATAATATTTTTTCATCAAAAGATCGGTTTACAAATTTAATCAATGTTTTCAATATGACATAATTAAAATTATATATATTACATATTTTTAATGGATAATGTTAACTAATAAATGTTTTTGTTTAATGGTATTTGTGATTGGTTACAAACAAGAAAATATATTTTCAAGTTTTTATATCCTTAATAATTGGATTTTTTTAAAAATATTAGTGCATCGAAGATAAGTAAGACAAAACGATATTATTTTTTTCATTATTAAAGCAATATTTTTTTATAATGATCAAAACAATATTATTTTAAGAATTATTCGAATTGATTCTATTCAAACTATAAGTCATACTCAAACTATTTCGTTTTTTACCAAACTAAGCAGCCTCCAGCGTGGGCTTCCAATCGAGCCTAAAACTTTAACTCGTGCTAGACTTAACATTGGCTCGTTCAAATTTGAGGGGAGCCAGGGTGTGGCTCAAGGCCAGCCCTAAGATTTTACTACCTAATAACTTGAAATGAAAGGGTAAAGGGGTGATGGGGGAGTTGCTGTAGGTTGCAACCAAAGAGGTTGTGGGGGGACTTTTGATGTTTGGGATTTGATGCTTTTGACTTTAAGAATTGCACAAGGCAGACTTCTCTTTTTGGATTTAAAGATAAGCTCTCCCCACTCACATGGTCTGTTTCTGGTGCCTGCCATTGCCATCACTACCTCCCTTGCTTTTTCCCATGCAATTTTCCTATTCAGAAATTATATATATGGATCAAAAGGTGCCCAAATTTAGGGCCCCCTCTCCCTTCTCCTATTTATGATTAGGGTTTGTTGCCCCTAACTTTTCCACATTAATAATAATAAAAATAAAAATATTTTTATCTAATTTTATATAGCAATAGATGTTCTCTTTTATGGATATTTTAATTAACTTTAGATTTAAATTGAATTTATTTGAATTTAATTGTTAGCTTAAATAAGTTAGTACAATATGAATTTAAGTTTGAATCACAAAAGTGCAATGAGATTGACTTCAAGCCTAAATCATAAGGTGTTTGATTTGACTGGTTCTTTAGTGGCTTAATTTGGTTGAGAAAACGATATCGTTTAATTTAATTTAAAATGTCATCATTTTAAATTATATTTTTATTATGTAAACATAATAAAATAATGTCGTTTTAGATCACAACTATATTATGTTATAAGTATAGCAAATTGAAATCATTTTTTTTATATATAACATAACAGACAAAACGATACTATTTTATAATATTAGACTCAACTAATATAAACTTAAGCTTCACCTGCAATGTTAAACTTGAGCTCATTTTCTTCAAAGCTTATTGAACGTGAGGTTAGACTCGAACTTGACTATACTAACTTCAAGACAATTAAAATCAGAAGTCTATTTTAACAAAACATGGAAGCTCGACCATACTGACGTGGGTTTATTTTTGTTTGACAATGTTGAGCTTGGTTACGCTAATATTGAGCTTCACTCGTAATATTTGTAAAAATTGTATCACAGATAATGTACGAGATTAATCAAAAAATTATTGTTATACAATTAAAAAAAATACACGTGATTTATTTTAATTTACCTAAATTTAGGTTACATCAAATAAAATTAATATTATTCAATATTTTCTCGTCTTTCCCGTTACAATAAATATTTTGTCTACAAAATTATTTTTCTCACACTCATACAAAAAAATAATATGTGTATTTATATTAAAATTATCATCCTTAATTAAACCAAACCCTATTAGGATTCTTGTTCCTTAGAAAAATCCTAAAACAACTTTTTATGAGATAAACTCAAATCGAAATTTTATAGACGAAGTGGTCGCCAATTTCAATATTATCATATGTTAAATGGATTCCCGTTCCCGACACTTTTCTTCTACTTTAGATCCTTCCAAGCAAAGCTTATGTCAATTCAAGCAAACTTTTTTGTTGTAAATATATAACACCTTTCTTGATTTCTTTCTTTCCTTATTTTGCTTTTGCTTTTCTATCTTTCTTTCTTTCCTTCTTATCTTTATTCTTTCTAGTGTGTGTGACATGTTACCACCTATTACTTCTTTTTGGTCACTTTCTGCTTGTTTTTTCCTTTTACTTAATTCGCTAGAAACATTTAAAAGCGTTAAAATTATATGTTTCTTGATCTTCTTTCATGGCACATGCAAGCACAAACCCTAATTCCAAATATGAAGTTAATTATTCTACCCCCTAGGGTTTAGCTCTACTACGTCCACCTCCTAAAGTTGGAAAATTATTAGGATATATCCCCTAGTTATAACTAACATTAGGGAAAATCAGATAGTTAATAGGCAAAAATGACATTTAGTTTGCATATAAAGTAGTATGTCAGAATTTGATTAGATAAATTAACATAAAGGAAACGGGTCCTTTAAATTACCTTGATCAAGTCACTTAAGTCAATGTAGACCTTTATCTTCCTATTCTTTTTCAAAATCAATACAATATTGGCATGGAGCTTGATTTGAACCGAATTCAAATTGAAATTTTAGTTTAATAATTTTGGCTTGAGTTCAATTCAACTCTCCTTCGACGACATTGTTCATCTTATCAGTAATATTGTTATTTTGTTAACAATCTCTAATGACATCTCCAACTAGTTCAAGCGACTTCGAACTAGAGCTGGAATTATCTATTTAAGATTTAAGTTGAACTTGAACTAATATATATTTAGACTTGACTTTTTTTGATTTAAATCTAATCCAAATTGTCATGTTTGAAGCTCATCTAAACACATGGAGACTGAAAAGTTCATCTTCAACAAAAATATAAAAGAGATAGAAAACAATAATGCAAAAGGGTGATGAGAAAAAGAAAAAGAAGAAGAACCACCCATGATCCTTGTCTAGTAGATAATTGTACTTCCAACTTTATTTGTTTATAATTTCTCTCTTTGGATCAAGGAAAATGGAATCATCAAAGTGTGTGAACAAGAAGATTAAAATTATATGAGTGTTTTACAATAAAGAACAAATTCAGGAATCAACCCAAAGGGAACCACTCCAATTTAGCCCTAGCCTCCTCTTGCTCAAAACAACAAACTTTTGTAATGTGTCTCTTTCTTTTTTGGCTTACATACATTAAAGAAGATTGTTAAAAGAACTGAAAAAGAAAAATTATTATATTATTATGCATTAACAAGCTTATCTAGAGAAGTTGCATCCTCCCTTTGTGTTTTTTGTTCTTGTGTGCAACCAAGCACACAAAATCTTTAGTGGGTACTATACGAAATGGATCAAATAAGTGGAATATAAGAAACTTCAATGAAATTTCTTCATCTTTCTTCATTTACAAGACATGTATACTTTGGAATTAACATTCTAAAGGGAAATGTAAATTCAATAACGTTGTTGAACTATATCTATAGATATTAACATGAAATTTTAAGTTTAGAATGTTTAAAAAATTTTAATGTAATTTAATTTAATTTAATAAAATCAGGTAATTAAATAATTTAATTAAAGTTTACATTAACTCCTATTCATTTGAATCATTTGCAAGTGGGAAATTTTTTATTTCAAAAGTTTAATTAAAGTTAATTTAATAATCCCTTATATGTTTTTAATAAAATTTTTATTTCTATTGTATTTAACAAAATCACTTGGGGACTTGAATCATAAATTTAGAACAATATTGAAATTAAAAATAAGAAGCACAAATTAATTTTATTTTCAATTTTAGATAAATTTGATTAAGCAAAATCTTGAGCACTTTTTCAAATTATGATATTAAATTATTGGAAGAAACAAATAAATAATATATATATATATATATATTTTTTTACTTTTACTTAGGTCACCTCAGTCTTTTCAATTAAATTTGTCAGTAAGTGTTTGATAGTTGATATCATGATGAACAAGATATGTTTGTCTTGTGCAAAAGCTGGTAAAAGATATTGCCATGATCATCAAACACTATAATATATATATATATATATATGAAGAGGGAGAGAGAGCTAAATAAAATGATTCCACTCAAATAAATAAAACTATAGGTCAAAAAGATTTTAAATTAAATTTGATTCAATTTTTTTTATTATATCAGCATTATCAAATAAAAAAATCAGCTTTTTTAGTGATTAAGATTAAATTTGAGTTAAATTAAACATAAATATAAATAATTTTAATTTTATTTCAAATTTATTATAATTAATTTAAAATAAAATTAAGTTTATCAATATATCATTAAAATATTATCGATAAAATAAATAATATTATTAAAATAAATAATATCGTTAATAATTATAAATACTATAATATTGTTTAAAAAGTTCAAATTGAACTACTAAATTTAAATTTGATTTTAATAAAATCAGATACTATTTTAAATTAAATTAACTCAATTCAAATTTATCTCAATTAATACTTTTTTTTTAATTTTAATAATATTTAATCTTAAATTAATTATTTTAAATTTAGATTAAATTAATATTGACCCTTGATCAAGTTATAATTAATTTGAATAGACCCTTAAATGGCAACTAGAAGAAGAACAAACTAAATAATATTACAAAACTAAAAAAAAAAAAAAAAATTGGGGAGGCAAAGAAATGACACATACCTTCAATCAATACATACTTCCAAGGGAAAACAATTATGAATTATATAATCATCAAACACTTGAAGGGCCCTTTGAGACAAGACAATTTGAGAATATTATGTTTTCAAAGATCTCTCTGCCACTATAATTTTTCATTTTTTTTGTTTTTTACACTATGTTTACTGAGTAGTCCAAATCAATTCCATACTCATTTCTCAATAATATTTCATATATTTTATGAGAATTTTTATTAATATTTTATTGTATGATTGGAGACCATCATACATCATCTTATACTTATCTTCTATTTTGAAAACAAATAAATAAATAAATATATAGTTTTGGTGGCTTTATCATTTCATTATTATTGGTTTATCTATGTTTCCTTAATACTGGTTCATGCCTTAGTTTTTCAAATAATAATAATAATAATTTTATCATTCCTAAAAATATTTTCATTAGATATTTGGATAATATTATATTCATTATATCATTATATGATTGCTAATATGAGTAATTATTTATTTATATTTAATTACAAATTACTAAATCACATAATAATACGTTAATCTGTTAATATTCATTCATTAGTATAAGAAACAAATATTGTAAAGTTTTTTATTTAAAAATCTATTTTGATGCATTTTGGAAAGAATTATAAATAAATATTAATCAAAAGTATTATCCCAAAGCATGTTGGTTTTAAAATAAGTCTAAACGACTTAAAAGTTAGTTTATATAAATATTTATCTCGTCTAACCCTAATATATTTGGTTCAAGATAATTTTTATCACTAGCAATTGAATAATACTACCAAGATAAATTATTTGGAAGACAATTTATATGATTATTATAGAATTTAATAAATTTGATATGTATAAATAATTATAACGTTTGAATAATAATAATTAAAAAAAATCTAAATCTTACTTTATTTAAATGTCCTTAAATATATTAAACTAAATCAAAAGAAAAGAAACGAGAAGACAAGTTAGTTTGCTTGTATATGTTAATATTTATTTGTTTGTATTAAAACTACGATTGAGTCGAGTAGATTAAACCCTAATTTGCACGAAAATTATTATTGTACTATCAAAACTCTCTTCTCATACAAGGATTTAGTTGAGATTCAAAAATGTTCGAAAGAATTAAACCAAGGACAGGATTGGAATTCGTGAAAAACACTCAAAATGAGTGTGGAAATGGTTAGGGGTCAAATGTTGAGTACGAAAGTGACAAGGGAAACTTCTGAAATGAAAAGATGCCAAGGACGTAGGCTTCTTCGTGAGCTGCTATTTGCAAAATGGTGAAAGGAATTTTTTGGTGGGCCAAATTGGGCCCATTTTGTTTTAACATTACCCTACCGAAGCCCAATTCAATTTTTTTTTTTTATTTGTCAATTCGATTCTCCACGCTCATCCGTCTATCATTGGGTCCCTCCCTCCCTCCCTCCCTCCCTCTTTTGCCATATGCATTTGATGGTTGTTATGTCAAATTAAGTTTAATTTTTGATTTAAATATCTAAGTTCGCATCATTTTAAATCAAATATAAATAAAATTATTTTTAATGAAACATAAGTTAATCTCAACATTAGTTTAATTTAAATGATCTTTAATTAGATATTGTTTAGACTTAATTTCAATTAAAATTTGATACTATTTTTTTAACCATAACGGAGGCACAAGCTCTTCAAGTAAAACTTTGGTTCATCTTAATTAAACGCTCAGTAAAATCAGAGAAGAATTAGAGTTATCGAAAAAGAATAGGAAGATGGAAAATCGTCGTCAACCAAACAAACTTTGATACAATAATATTTACAAATTACTGATTTAGAGTTTAATTTGATAAATTGAAACTTCAATTTAAGTTTAACATGTTTAAATTGAATAACAATCTAAATCCGAATTGACTCATTTCATCCTCTCTTAGATAAACCCTCAGAGAAAATTGAAAATGAATTTCAACTAAAATTTTAATTTTTAGTTTGAAAAAAATTAATCATATTTTGACATACGTTTGAGATTAAATTTTGAAACTTTCTCCTAATACTATTTTGATGATAATAAAAATAAGTTTAAAATTGTACCAATGTGTACTTTTTTCCAAAAAGTATTTAATAATATTTGAGACAATTTTCAATATGATATCAGGGCTTGATCATAATTCATCAAATTCGATTTGATATGAATGAAATTTAAGTTAAAGTTTTCGTTGAATTTTAAGTTTAATTAGAATTCTTTTATCATTTCCGTTTTTGGCTATAATACAGATTCTATAAGTCTGTTTTTTGAGTTTTATGTTCGTGTATTGGATTAATATTATATATTAAATTAAATATCTTGTTTCATTAAAACGGTCGGGGGGAATTATAAATATTGAAAATATGAGGGGGTGTCTTATTATTTTTGAAAAGCAGGAGAC
The DNA here is from genome assembly GCA_026122585.1 of Anacardium occidentale. Lineage (NCBI taxonomy): Eukaryota > Viridiplantae > Streptophyta > Magnoliopsida > Sapindales > Anacardiaceae > Anacardium > Anacardium occidentale. The sequence goes on from JAJEJH010000047.1 coordinate 543,995, forward strand.
ATGGGGTCAGTTATGGGCAATTTTCATCATTGTTCTACTGCGCCTCTTAAATGAATACAAAAATAAGAATGGACCGTGGCATTCAGAGGTTACTGCATCATTAATATTTTGGACAGGTAATATAAATTAAATCATATTACTAGAAAAATTAAAAAAAAAAATTGAATTATTAAGTTAAAAGTTTAGTTTTTATTTAAATTAATTAAGGATTTTAATTTAAATTGATTTGAATAGAGTGTATTCTGATAACATCTTGTTATATAGAAAATTAAGAAAATTCATAAACTAATGAGAGGAGAATAAGATAATAAATTGAAAAATTAAAGACGAAGAAGAAGGGGGAAAAGGAAATGGGAACGGGAATAGGAGGATGATGAGAGTAAGATTCGGAAACACATGGACCATCACGAGGGAGTGTCCTTTAGTAATCATCTCCTCAAGTGTTAATCCCAAATCTAATCATATTTTTCCCATAATTAATTACTATTTAAGCTTTTATCATTTATTTCTTTAATCTTTATCAACGGCTTTAATTATAATTATATTAACGTGTTCTTTGGAACACAAGTTAATCATTAAGATCTAGTTCCCATTTATTCGTATGTTTCTAAAACGAAAAAGTGTGTTTATATATATATATAGAGTTAATCATCTTATTTAATATTTTAATAATAATTTTAAAAAAATTATTGTTTGAGGTAATTTTATAAATTTATTATAATTAGTTTGTAAACCCGATCCAAGGGCTCGTTTTTCATGGGTTTAGGTTTAAACCCCCTTCCTTAGTCCAATATATCCGATATCATCTTTTATTAAATTCAATTTGAGTTTAGTTTGTATTATAAAACTCAAACGTTTTTAATTTTTAATTGGTATGAAATTTTATTTGAATTATTTTATATTTTTTGTACTAATTTTTATATGCGAATATGAAATAGAGAGGGGAGTTGTTAATTAGACTTAGTTAATTAATTAATAATTAACCTATAATTAAGGGAGATAAAAAGGTAAGGTGAGGTGAGGTGAGACGAGGAGGTGAAATTATGGAGGTAGGTAGTAAAAAGGGGACCTCTAAACAGCCTTTTAGAAGCCGGCAGCCACCAAACAAGAGGCCACATTTCTGCTGTCCAATTTTCGCTCTTGCTTTCTTAGATTCTTTCTTCTCTTTCGGATTTGATCACATGTTTCTCCCTTCATTATATTTCCTTTTCCCCTTTTTGTTCTTTTCAAAATTGACGCATTTATGGGAGTGGCTTCCATGTAAGATTGGATTATATACAAAAATATATATAAAATTTCTTAAATGAAACTTTTTTAAACGGGAATATGACGATAATTAAATAAATTTAATAATATATAAAATTAATTAAAAAATAGAGTTACATTCAATAGAATGAATATTAATTTAATATTCATTTATCTTTTTTGTTATTATAGATATATTTATTATTGAATTGTTATATAACTCGTACAAGAAAAAAAAAATATATATATATATATTAAAAATTTTATCTATAAAAGATATCATATTAGGATATGGGTTAATTTTAAATTAACAGTTCGTTGATTGACCTACAGTGTGTATGTCGTGTTTTTATAGATGAAATGGTCATTCATTCTAATAATAATGAAATAAAAGAAAATTTTTAAACTCATCATTTCATATCGATCAAGAACATGTGTAAATTTAAATAACATTGATTAATAAGAAAAACGAACTCAAACTTGATTTAAATTCAGAATAATAAATTTAAATCGATTTGAATGATATTAGAGAAATCATTAAATCGATTTGAATTGAAATTTCATCTTGAGTTCGACTAATTCAAATCTCTTGTCAGAAATCAATCTCTAGTTGAGGATAGAAATTTTTTTAATTTTATCTTTCAGTATTCCTATCTTTGTATTTATTACTAATTTACTCCTTTTTTTAAACATTTACAACTAGAAGACCCCAAGGAGAGCACCATCAAAGAAGCCAACGGCTGTGATCAAGAGAATCGTACGATGTTAGTGTAGATACGGCTACAGTTGAATATATGGAATAGAGTATCAGATAATTAGTGGCTCCAATAATCTGGTATACTCTGTTGAGTGCTACGTGTCATTCAATGATGTGTCACTGTTTGTGTATTATTTTTATCGCCATGCATTGGATCGACTCATTACAAAGCTACAACAATCACAACTCTCATAAAAAGAGATCTTTAATATTTAAATATCTATTTTTTTAATTAAAATTTTAATTTACGAGGACAAGAACATTCACAAAATTTTAATTAAAATTTGAATAAGGGGGTGTTTCAATTTCAAAATTTTCTTCGAATTCAGTTATCGTAAGATCAAACATTATTTTCAAAAAAAGTTTAATTATTATATAATAAATTATTAGATTACACAAGCAATTAAACATATTCTCTACCTCTAAAGTAATACAAAATGTGGGTAAGATAATTCTCGCAACACAAATCAATATCACTTAAAAGTCAATTGTGAAAAAGGATAAAATAATTCTTATTTTGGTATTCTTTTGGAAAAAAACCCTAAAAGTACCACCATTTTATTCTTCATCAATTGAGGTCAAGAAAAAAAATTATTAATTCAATAAAAAATAAATGATAATTCAATACCTTAAATTATTGTTAACTTAAAAATTAATATTATACATCATAACTTTAACATAAAAAATCTCTTTTAATATGAGTTTTGTTCGAATAAAACAATAAAGTTTAATCAATTATGATTGTATTTATTATTATTGTATTTTAATAATTCACGTAACGTAACTCAATATCACTTAAAATTTGACCGTGAAAAGGGATAAATTAATTATTCATAATTTTTATTTTGATATTTAAAAAAAAAAAAAACCCTAAAAATATCTCCATCTTCTTCTCCACCTATTGAAGTCCGTAGTGGGGGCTCAAATTCACTGTTAATGAATATCAAATTTGTACTGTATTTCACAAAAGTTAAGAATGATGTTCTAATTGACTGTTTTGCCCTTGAGGGTGACTTCACATCTTCAATATGCTTTAAAGAAGCCGCCTTTGATTTAATTCAATCAGCGGCAGGGGGTACTCCAGTAAATTCAGTTTCTCACAAAAATATATGAAAACGTTGGAGATAAGTTTTTTGGTTATCGATATTTAATCCCATTTTAAGCTCTGTACAATCTAAATATTACATTTAAGTCCTTATTAGCTGCATCAGTTTTTCAAATAGCTAGAACACCCCTAATTTTATCCTGTACGATAGAAAAAAGGGGTTATTAACCATCAATTCGGTGGGATAGATTCGATTTAAATTATTCAAACTCAAATCGTTATTTGATTTAACTTAAATTATATCTCATAATAATGATAATTTCTTTTTTCTAACTATTTAAATAAATCAAGTTACATTTAAATTAATTATTTTATATTTAAATTGAATTTAAATTAATTTTTGTTTAAATTCAGTTTGCTTTGAATTTATCACATTGGCTTACACATTGCTTCGATGAAAAGTTTTAGACAACTATTGGGTATTATTGTACGTATGTCTTCTAAGGAATCGAGTGTAAGAATTTGATTCTACCAAAACTTTTGTACTTATTCTAAACTTTGGGGGGCCAAACGTTCATCTTGGAAGGTTGAAAACGGGGTTTGAGGGATGCTTGAGCTTACGTGTGTACATAAGCCTGAAGAGAGTGGTCTGTATTTATGCATGCAAAAATTAAATTAAAAAATTTATTTTTTATTTATTCTTTATGATATTATTACAGTGTAGAAATGAATTATTATGAGGGTTTTGTTTCCTAGTGTGGGGGATGTTCTATTTTCCATCATGGCCCCATCTCCTTCTACATCTTGTGGGATCAAGTTTTCAATTGTGATAGATTCTTCCTGAACCCGTTTGAATTTATATGAAATTCATAATATTTATTTTAAATTTTAATTTATTCAAATTAGTATAAACTATCTTTGAAAAATTATTAATAAAATAATTAATATTATTAAAAAATATTATTGATAAGATAAATAATATTAAATTAAATTATCAAATTAAAACTATAACTTGAATTTAATTTATCTGAGTAGAGTATTGAATTCGATTCGAGCCAGCTCAGATCCCCCCCTAATTGTGATTGGCTCTCTCTCTCTCTCTCTCTCTCTTTCTTGTTTATAACTAAGAACCCTCTTCAACAAAACTCAACACAAATACCTGATCAGGATGAGACTTGGAGAACTCTGAAATAAAGGGGGAAAGCTGTCTACCAAAAAGCTGAACTTCAACTGAAAGACAAAGAAGAAAAAAGTTCCTTTTCTCCTCCTTCTTCTTCTTCTTCTTCTTCTTCTTCTTCTTCTTCTTCTCTATCTTTCCTTCAAGGTCTTTCTATGCTACATATATGTGTGTATACATATATACATATATAGCTTGTCATGTTAACCAATAATACTTCTTCTTCAATTCCTTCTTCGGAGCCATTCTCTTGCTTGGAGAATGGAAGCAGCAATAAAAAGAGGAAAAGAAGACCGGCCGGGACTCCGGGTATGTTTATATTTCTTGTTTCTGAGTCTTCTCTCATGTTTTCGAATACCCTAATGTCTTCTCGATGCAGATCCGGACGCGGAGGTGGTTTCTTTGTCCCCGAAGACGCTCCTGGAGTCGGATCGTTACGTGTGTGAGATCTGCAACCAGGGCTTTCAGCGAGACCAGAACCTGCAGATGCATAGAAGAAGACACAAGGTTCCATGGAAGCTGCTCAAGCGGGAGACACCTGTGGTGAGAAAGCGAGTGTTTGTGTGCCCGGAGCCGAGCTGCTTGCACCATGACCCGTGCCACGCCCTCGGCGATTTGGTGGGCATCAAGAAACACTTCAGACGAAAACACAGCAATCACAAACAATGGGTGTGTGACAAATGCTCAAAAGGCTACGCAGTTCAATCGGATTACAAAGCACATCTCAAAACCTGTGGCACCAGAGGCCATTCCTGTGATTGTGGCCGTGTTTTCTCAAGGTTATAATCAATTCACTTTAACTCCAAATTTCTGGTCAGTCATTGCATTCACTTTTTCCTTTTACTTTATGTAAAAGTTGTTATCACCAGTAGCAAGCTTTCTTGATTTCTAGATTCTATCAATTTTAATACCCAGAAAAGAAAACAAAAACACGTCTTCAAAATCTAAACTTCTTACTATTTCAACACCAGTCAACTCATTTTCAAACCATTTGCGTATAATAATAATAACAATAGCTGGATCTCCTGTTGATCTTGTTTCTGATGCTTATCATCATCAATAAAGCCACCTAGAGATTAGTTTTTTTTATGTACCTTTTGGCTACGTGGAATCATAAGATATGTAACTTTGTACTGATCTTTTTCTTTGTTTTAATAGAGTTGAGAGCTTCATTGAGCATCAAGATGCTTGCAGCATGAGCCGTCTGAGGCCGGAGCCACAAACCTTGCAGCCGGTTTGCTTGTCGAGAACTGCTTCGAGTCCGAGTCCTTCTAGTGACACCAATTTGAGCACCTCACCGTGGCCTAATTTGATTGTGCCAAAGCCAACAATGGAGACCATTTTAAAGAGCCCTTTAAAAAAGAATGCAAATTATTATCACAATTTGGAGCTTCAGCTTTTGACGACTTCAAACTCTCTTGAAGTCTCGGTTTCTCCAAAGAATATCGATGATAATCATTCCACCCAGTTGCAGCTCTCGATCGGTTCATCTGATTTCAGTGATCATAAAAATGGTGGCAAAATGGTTAACTCTCCAAGGGAAAGTACTACAAATAATGAGAAGAAATCAACCATGGTGCAGGCTTCAAGGGTCAAGGAACAAGCGAGAGAAGAGTTGAGAATGGCAATGGCTGAGAAGGCGTATGCAGAAGAAGCACGAGAGGCAGCCAAGCGACAGATTGAGCTCGCCGAACAAGAGTTTGCCTATGCCAAAAGGATCAGGCAACAAGCGCAAACGCAGTTGGAAAAAGCTCAATCTTTGAAAGAGCATGCAATCAAGCAAATCAATTCTACAATGCTGACCATCACTTGCCATACTTGCCAGCAACAGTTCCAAACAAGACTGCCTTCGGATCACCATGAAAAGTCCTTCCCTTTAAGTTACATATCATCTGGAACAAAAACAACAGCAGCAGCAGCAATAGAAGGTGAAGTGATAAATAAGGACAATGAAAAAACAGTGCTTCGTCTTCGTCATCCATAAAATCCCATATATGTTGATCTTTTCCTTAGTAAAATACCAAGTGGGGTGATATGAAATTTGTGTAATGTGTTATTACTGGTTGATAAATTGTATAATGAATGAAAACTGGTTCTGGGTTGCCATGGAAACTTTGCCGTAAAATGATTTAGTGGGAGTACTATTTCATTGAATGAGGTGAGAGAGATAAACTGCCACAAGTTTTGGATTATGCGTTTGGACTATTTGGAGATCTTTGTTGGCTGAGGAGGTCAGAAGGTGACTTGTTCCACTCAGCATTAAAGAATAGTCACGAAGACAATTTATCATAACATAATCTTTCATAGATATGAATGGCTAAGGGTGGATCCTATGGGAGATGGTCTGGTTTGAACAATACGATTTCAAGGTAAAGATTTAGTTTGGCAATTCGATAGCAGATCAATTTGTTAGTGATATTATTTATTAAAATTAGGTTTAAGTGAAATTGAAATTAAACATAAATTAATTTAAGCTTAATTTAAATCCATAATAACTTATTTAATCTGATCAAAAATGTCATCACAAAGTTGTTAGTAGAATTATTAATATTATCAATGAGATGATTAATATCTAGTATCGTAGGTAAGATAAATAGTATCATCGCTTAAGAAATCAAATTGAATTTAAGTCAAGTTATAGAATCGAAACTCTTCCTTAAATTTGATATAAATTGAGCTAACTATTGAGTTGAATTAAAACTAAATTTAGATCTAATCTTACTACTTTTCTTTCTAAGAAAATTGTTCACCCTTTTAAGGATATTATTTATCTCTCTACAAACCTATGATAAAATTATGTATTAGTTTGAATGTGCTCAAACTTAAATAGAACATTATTACTTTGTTTCAAATTTTAACTAGTTTTAAACTTTAGTTTAATTTAAATTGAGTCAAACACTTAAACAAGTTGAGTTAACTAAATTTGAATCCAATTATACATCTCTTAAACACCATTGTTTACTTCTTGACAACTTTTTGATAAAATTATGAATTAATTTGAATCAATTATAACTTAAATTGACTATTATAATTTTGATTTGAGTTCAAACCATCCCATTTCCAAGTAAATTAACCCAACCTACCCCTCTAAATAGCGAGAAAGAATTAGAGAGAGAGAGATGAGGAATTTCGTTTTCGGCGTGCAGTTGTGGTCTCCTCGCAATTAATGTAAATTTGCAAAACGCCATGTTTTTCAGTGCCAAAGATGTAAGAGGAGGTTAATGGCAGAGGTGACTGACCTCCGTCCCCCCTTCTCTCTCTCGTCCATTAAAATACAACAACACAACACACCGCAAGAGTCACAGACGCAAACAAACTCTAATTCATTCATTTCATTCAATTCACTTTCAATTCTCTTTCTCTATCTAATCTTTGTCATCAAAATCAGAGCCCTAGAGATGGCAGACGTAGCAGCATCTTTCCATTTCTGCGCAGACCCTTCAAAGCCTTTTTTCCAGAGTTAGGAAGAGAAATTTACTTGGGTGACTGTTGAAATACGAAAAAGCTGATCGATTTTCATTCTGAGTGGTTGTTGCTGGTATCTTTCACCAACAAAACCACAACAAAAGGCCAACCCGAAGCCAAAGTTGAAAGCTTTTCAAAGCCTTTTTCTTCGCAATGCAAAAGCTTTTATAATTCTTCAACCATGTGAACTTTCTTACCTTTGAATTCTATTCCTCCTCTCCCTCTCCTCCTCCTCCTTTTTGTCTTATTATTTTATCATCTTAACTTTCCTCACATTATTAAAATTCAAATCCTCATTAAGAGTTATGGGGCTGACACTCAAGTCGGGTTTTAATCTATTAAAGACTTTTTTGTTAATAAAACAATACAAATCCTATCTAAATTAATACACATATCTCCTCACAGTGAATTTTATATTTACAAAATATGAAAGAAATTTTAGATAAATAATATATATATATATATATATGAGTTCATATATTATCAAAACATTATTTGAATTATAAAACTTAAAAGCATAATTGTGACAGTGATAGATTGTGATGTTGTAAATGATAATATTCTGACAAATTATAGTATCAATGAATTATAATTATAAACTATTCAATTATCTCTATGTTTTAAGTTGTTTGTTTTTTAATTATTTCAAAGAATACTTAATCTTTTAAGAATTAGTTCGGATCTTTACGATCTAGTATCTCTTATTGGAGATTAAAATTAGGGATAGATTCAAGTCCTACCGAGTTTCAATAAGAGTCAATTTTCACTTGATTTCAATTTGGATTTGAGTTTGAATCAACAAGATTAATAAACAACAATGTCAGGAAGAAGAACAAGAGTTGAGGAGAAGAAAAAGATCCACTAAAGAAAGAGTTGTTTAAGAAGAAGAAGAATTGATAGAAAAAAAAACAAGAATGGTCATGACGTGATCGAGTGTTAATTTATTCTTGATTCAAAATCGTTCAATCACATACTCCAAATCAATAGTGTACATAGTTTTATTGTTTTGTAAATATAAACTATTTCCAATAAAAATAAAATAATACATATATTATACCTTTAGTTTTGTGCTACTAGGGTTTGATGCAATATGAGCTGAACTCGAACAAAATTTATCTTAAGATCAATTGAAATCTAAAAGAACCAATTTAAATCAACAAATCGAAGCTTGAACTCAGCTTAAAACTAATTTAACTTTGGATTCAATTCTAGTCAATTTGAACTTATGGTATTTATAAAAACAAATTTTATCTTTAACTTAAACTTGAGTTGTATGATCTGAGTTCAAGCAACTTGAATTAAACGCAACCCTACGTGCAATATGTCTTATATATGGTAGACTATTCTAATTGACCTAACGATTACGATAATTAAATCATGTATCATATTACATATACAATACACAATACAAAACCCAATTTCCTCTATTGTGTATTGTATATCATATCATATTATATTGTAAGATATAAATCTTTTTTTAAATAAGATTTTCGAATTACTACGTTATCATGTTGGAAAATATCACAAACAATTTTTATAGTTATGAAATTTCTCAAATACACATTCGTTAAATTATTACTTCTTTAAATAAAACTTATGTATAAAATTATCGATACATATATATATATTTTTTATTGTACAGTATATTTTATATGTCATATTAATTGATAATATATATATATTATTTTTATTTATATTTTATTATATTGTGTTGTGCCATATAATATTATAAAAAATTAAGAAAAAGGTTTTGATTTTTGAAAACTAAGCAGTTTGAAATGATACATTTTTGAATGGAAAATGAAATGTGATGGGTTAAAAAAAAAAAAAAAATCCTTACAAGAAAAATGATGACAAAGAACAAAAATCCATAATACCAAAAAATGCAATAATTTTGGAAAGATATTTATTGTACGGAAATTGTCAGCCCTTGGATTACAGCCATTAATCGATCTGCATGGCTAGCATGATAACAAGCGGTTGAGTTATCATCATCATCATCATCATCAACAATCCTGCCTTTATGAATTAACGGCTGCGGATTCATGTCCTCTTTCATCATCATCATCATCATCATCCCATGCAGCCTCCATCATTATTGCGACTTGCCATCCTTCTCTTCTCTTGCTTTTTTCTCTGTACAAGTCCTTTACACATGAACTTGTTAGTTAGGGTTCTTTTGGTCATTTAACCATTTGTTTTAAAAATATATATTTTTATAGATAGAATAATTCTTCAATATTAGGATTTTTTTTTGAAGTTTTTTATCATCAAATGACAACCATAATAACATAAATTTATCAAACGAGTCAGCTCAAGATCAATGAGTTAAGGTTCGAATTTAACTGAAAAATAATTTAACTTTCATTTAATTTGAATCGATTCAAATTTAAAAGTTTGAATTAATTCGACCTTAACTTGTTCAATTTAAGTATGAATTTGAACTCAAATAATTAAATTCGAATTTAAACTCAAATCGATTTGTCCACATGTTACTAAATTCTTGGATCACAAAGTCTCATCAATTCAATTGTAAGCCTCGTTTAATTGTAACAAACTATATTGAACATAATTAACATAAATGCTAATCATAATTAAAATGGATGTAATAATATCAATTCTAGTATGATTTTTTATGTCATAATAATATTTCATGTCCTAACAATTGGTATAAATATTAATATATCATTATACGATTAGATGACTTTGAATGAAAGATAAAATCATATTTAATCATATAATAAAACATCAATATTTATACATATTATTTGTGTACGTAATATTAATTTTTAACTCTATATATATATATATATATCCATCCTATTATGTCCACAAACAAGTCATGTTTCGTTTAATTATTGTCAAGTTGAGCTTGAGTAACTCGAGTTCGGTTCTCAAACTTCTTATTTCTTGATTGATGAGCTTACAAACTCATGGTTTGGTTCAAATATAATTTCAATAAATTTTTAAATATTAAAAGTTGATATTTTCATCTATAAAATTTTCTCAATAACTTTAAATACGAAATCAAATGATAAATATATAAATTAGAAAGTATAACTATAATTTATGGAATCGAGTCAACTATTTTTTTTATTTTGAATTTAAATTCAGGCTGATAATTTTTAAACTCTTTGAACTGAAGCTTTGTGAAAGGACAATTAAACCAAACTGGACTAAATAATGCTGGATTTGGCTGGGTTACATCCCTACCTAACAAAGATTCCCGGGCGGGTAGCGGGCAAAGTGTGTTTGGCATTAGGGCTGGTGGGCAATAAGAAATGGTGATTACGATGTCAGAAACTAATGGGTTTTTGCAGGGAGGGCCTGATGGGCCTAATGTTTTCAGAGCTTTTGCAATCTGGCACCTGCGTCAATAATTATGCCGAATTTGACCTAAATTTTGTGCCTGCATTTTCTCCATTTATTTATTTATAAATGTCATCTTCCGGAAACTTTGGTGGCATAGAATTTACATAAAAACTGTACGCAATAATTGAAAGTTGCACTCATATAGACTACTATATATATAGAGGAACGACTTTGGTTCAAACGGAGATAAAATAAAGCATAAATTATGATTAATTCAAGTTCAAAAGAGTTAATTCAGCAGTCAAAATCAATGAAGTAATACTCCAATTTAAGTTCAAAACAATTTACATTTAAAATTTAAATAATAAGTTCACCTTTAAAGTCAGAAACCTTTCTAAAGATACGTGATATTAAAAATAAAAAATTAAAAACCACGTTTTAATAATTTGACCAATCCTTGACCATTCGAGTAATGGCTCAGTTCAAATTAATTCAAATATATTTAAATTGATTTCTAATCAAAATAGAATTTAAACTTGTTGGTCATGAATTAACTTTTATGAATTCAAATTAATTTTAAATTAAATCTTGTTTGAACTTAGGCCGTTTAGAATCCCCCCCTAGCTTTCAGGTAAAAAATAAATGCCACCATAATGTAATATATTATCTGATAGAAGTTTGAAAAAATGAAGTTACATGTAACCATTTATAACAAATTTAAGGTCTTCCAATTGAAGGAAGAATGAATTTCTACTTGTTTAACAAAGATAAACAGTGTAACAATCAATAGAGTAATGTTGTATGTAATTAACCCGTATTAAAAACAAAAAAGTTCCAAAATTTTGAGTTAGGAGTAGATCAAGATTAGTGCTAAATTCGATTCAAGCTCAAATAAGAGCTTAGATCAAACATGTTGAATTTGAGTTTAAAGATTGGGTTTGTTTTCATAAATAAACATGTTCAAACTAATTCGAGCATTTCAATTTGTATTGGCTTGAATCAAATCCAAAAGTTAAATTATTTTTTAGCCGATTCAAACTTCAACTCATTGATCTCAAATTGACAATTGAATTCAAACTGATCAGGAACTATTATTTATTTGAGCTCAACCTAGATTGAATCATTCCCTAATCAAGATCAACTTCAATAGGAGGAAATAGGAATTCCATACACATCCCCATACCAGTCCCTTCTCATCTTCGGACGGAAATTACTCCTCAATGGCGAAGTAAAAGCAAATCCTTAACGTATTAGGGGAGGGCTTTCCAGGGTCAGATGATTCCACTGCCATCAAGAACAACACAAACCAATTCCCAACAAGCTTGGCGAAAAATTGTCCAATTATTCACATACTGACTGTCTATGAAGCCTATTTTGTTGGTTGCCACACAAACACATAAGATTACCTGATTGTTTCACTGAATGCCATAGCTACAGTCAAGCTTGATCCTGAAATAAAAACACAAGGATTACTTGTAAGCAATTATAGTATTGTTGTGTCAAAGTGACCAAAAGGGATCATGAGAACATTCTGACCTGATATGGATTCTGCTCACTGCATTTCTGAGGCGGCTTAAGAGCTAATTAAGAAAACATAATCGTCCCAAACATCCTGTTTCTTCTTTGAAACTGCCCCTCTAAGTCAGATTTGCAAGGATTCTCAAACCGGCCAAATTCAGATCGACTGATTGGAGTTAATGCCATATTCTATATGATTTCTCCAGACTGCTGAACAGCATTTTCCATATATTCATTTCCTTGTTTTACCATGTAGCTTATCAAGAATCCTCCAAGTTACAGAATCTGGGTTCAGCCCATTTTTTCGCATTTCTCCTAGAATTTGATAGGCCTCTCTCTTCATGCCTAACTTGGAAGCACTGTCGATCACAATATTATAGCTCACAACATTTGGATTGACTCCAGAATCAACAAGTTCATATAAAAAATGACAAGCCTCATTTAATTTACCACAACGGCAAAGCCCTTTGAGCATAGCTGTGTAAACATAATTATCATGGATACTTGAGGGCCAGATAACCTCGTCCCAAAACTTCTTAGCTTCATCTATTCGATTGGCCGCACATAACCCATCTATCACAATTGCATAAGTTGCAACATCAGCAAACACACCATTACTTACCATGCAACTGAAAACCATCATTGCTTCATCTGCTTTCTGTACTCTAAATAAACCACGAAGAACGGCATTATATGTCACAACACCAGGGCTAAATCCTCTTTGCGGCATTACTTGATTCAATAAATTAAGAGCTTCTTGGATTCTTCCAACATTCAACAAGCCAAAAATAATAGTAGTGAAGGTCACAGCATCGGGGGCACAAAATTTTCCCATCATCATATCATCTAGTACCTTTAAAGCTTCATCAATCCTCTCCATCTTGCAAAAACCATTTATTACAGTATTGAGAGAGATCACATCTGGTTGGCATTGCATCTGAAACATAAAAACAAGTGTGTTTAAAAGCTCAGTTGGATTATTCACAAGACAAAGAGCTCTCAAATATATATTGTAAATTCTAGTCTTATTAACATCTTCTTTTCTCAACATCAGCTGGAGGACCTCCCTTGCCTTGTGGACATCAAATTCGCGGCAAAGACACTCTACAAGAACTTTGTAAGTATGCTCGGATGGCAAATACCCCAATGGAACACCTTCTTCTAACAGCTGATAAGCCCTCATACAGCCTCCCTCTTTGCAAAGGCCATGCACAATTGAATTATAGGAAACTGAACTTGGCCTAAATCCTTTTTTCCTCATTATATAAACCACCCTTGAAGCACCATGGTTCTTTCCCGCCCTACAAAGAGAATCAATCATTTCTCCATAAGCAAACTCCTCATTCATACTCTTCCCCTGGGGCATATCTTCAGCGATCATAAAAACTTCATTAAAATACCCTTCTTTACACAAAGAATCAACAAGATTAGCAAACGCCGCACTCTTCACATGTTCATCATCTTCTTCCTTCATCCTCTCCCAAAGCTTGCCCATCAATTCCCTTCCCGTTTCAACGTCACGAGCCTTAAAAAACCCACCAATCAAAACACTATAAGTCACGGAATTTGGAGCCACGCCCAATTCACGCATTTCATCAAACACCTTATACGCAAGCCCAATTTCACCAACTCTACAATACCCACTAACCAAAATAGTATAAGAAACAACATTAGGCCGATGCCCTCTACTCTTCATCTCAAAAAACAACCTACGAGCTTCACCAACTTGAGAAAACCCACATAACTGATCCATCAAACAGTTATAATTCCCCAAAGAAGCCACAAACTCGGGCTTAACATCATACAAACAACGCATGATCTTTAACGTGTTTTGCGGCGTTTTGGAACCCAGAAAGCGGGAGATAATCATGTTACAAGTGCGCTCGTCTGGGATGCAATTGGCGGAAATGGCGAGTAGGAAACGGTGGTGGGCTTCGGCAAAGCGGCGGGCGTCGCAAAGGGCGTGGATGATGGAGTTGACATTGAGAGAATTGGGTTGGTAACCGACAAGTCGAAGGTGGTCGAGAAGGCGAATCGCCTCGTCCACGTTGCGGTGGCGGGTGCAGAGGTCGTGGATGGTTTTGGTTACGGCGGCGGTATTGAGGTGGGGATGAGGGGAGTTTTTAAGAGTTGAAAGGAAGAGTGCGAGATGGAGATTTGGTTTTGAGAGTGAGTTGAGTTTTGAGCGGCGGCGGAGAGTGCGGAGGAACATTTTGCGTGCATGTTAAAGCTCACAGATAAATCAGGCTCTACACATAAGAGCCTTTTGAGCGGGTAATCGGCATGGTTTTGAATAAATAATATATCGAGTCGTCCGGTTCAATCGGAATCGGTGACGCCCGATATGGGTAAAGCCAATTTTCTTTATTTCCTTCATAGTTGAAGGTGGTCATATGTAATCATGAATATAAGGGTGGGCACCATGTGAGCCACCAGTTGGTTCGAGTTGATTCTGATGAAAAATGGAGTTGTAGAAGGTTATCTCAGGTTCGGTTTGCTCCCCAATTTATAAGCTTAATTCAAATTTATGGATTTAAGTCTATAACCCATTTATAAAACTAAGTTAATTTATTTAATAATAAATAACACGATATTATTTAATAATTATTTAATATAATTTAAATTAAATAATAAATTAAACTTAAATTAAATCGAATCATCGGTTAATTTATAAATCAATGTAAGTTAAACTTTATTTAACTCTAATTTAATTTATTTTAATAAACAAATTAGTTTTTTTGATTTAAATTCAATTTAAGGTTAATCTAAAAGAATTTAAATTAAATTAAATTAAATCGAATCAAATTGATTTTTGAGACTAAAATCAGCCTATACAAATCCATCCGTAAAAATAAAGTCAATTTAAATTTAAATTAAATATAATTTTGATTTTATAGTTAACGATTAAATAAATAAAGTTATTTTAAAAACATATTTTAATATTTATTTAAATATTAACTTAGTCTGATTGTCAAATAACTAGTTCAATTGATCTCTTCGTTACATCAGTGTCTGATTCGAATCTGGAAACATTGGAATAATCAATTCAAAATACAATTTTCCCTGATCCCTCATAATTATCATTTTTTTTTTCTATCTTTAAATTTCATTTATGAAATCTCACACAAAAACATGAATTCAAACAAAAAGGAAAACATTAATTACAGACATTAAAATCATTGTTGTTGTTTCCAAGTTGGCAGGTTTGTCGTATTTTACGGAAAATGAGTATAATTGGATGCAATTTTAGGATTGAGTTTAGGGTATTGCACGAAACTTTAAACTGTTACGTATCTCAGTAGCATTTCAGGGGTGTGATTGAAATTTTGGAAGCAAGTGCGAAGTTGACTTTTTCCTAAAAGTTCATATTCTAAATTGTTGGGAGTAACAGTAACCCCGAAAATTTTTACCCTAAATGCGCTATACATAGCCACGTTTATGGCCACTATAAAAAAAATTACATTTATTTTCTAGCAAGCTAAGTTAAAAATTAAAATTAGAAACCCTCAAGATTTCACACTAACCGTGCATACACTAGTTAACAGATTTTGTTCAGCCCCATTATCTTATAAGAGATGCTTATACATCCCCAAATTAGACGTTTTGCACTATGAAAGCAAATTGTAGTGGAACCCCTTAACTTATAAATCTATCGCTTACCTCTCCCCTTTCAACTTCAAACTACACGCCGACTGCCTATAAACCGAACTTCGATTTTCAGGTCAAAAATTATCAATGTAAACTCAAAATCTGTATAAATCTTCTTAATCTCTCAAGAAATTTTAATCACATTTACAACTTAATCACTAAAACAACCATACGATTCATCACTTTCATCCGTAAACCAAAAACACTATCTTCCAACCACAAATCCAAAACTATGGTAATGAACACGACTGAAAGACGAAAGAAATGGCCGACAAGCATGTCCAGTCAGGTATGCAAGGTAAGATGTTACCAGTTTTCAATCAGATTTTTTTACCCAGATTGCGACAAAACTGGGTTGAAATTTTGAAAAAGGAGAGCAATAGACTGAAATTTTGATCTGTATATGAAAACATTTTAGTCAGTTCACATTATGTGGCCGAAAATAGTTTAGTCCTTCAGTTCTTAACTGATTTTTTTAAGCCCTAAAAAGTACGATTATTTAAATTAATAACCCTAGCCGGGACTAGTTTATGGTCAACCGTACCATGACATATATATGATGCAATCGAAACCCAAGTCTCAACTGTCGTTTTGAGTTACAAAATATTGCTTCAGTGTATATAATTCATGATGACGTTTATCGACCTTTAAATGTTACATTTCTCCAAGAAATTTCAACACTTGTATGAGAAGAAAAGAAGGGAAAAAAAAATACGCTTTCTCAGCTTTACGCACGAAAAATGCATAAGCGGATAGCCTAATCACTGGGTTAAAATTTGTGGCCAACAACAATACTTAACTGGGTTAAATTTGTAGTCAAAATGGAGCAGAAATTTGGATCAGGTCATGAAGCTGAATACTTGTCCTTCACAGCTAAGGCTGCTGCTCGGTACCATGAGGCTGCAGCCATGGCACCAGGGTCCGGAACCGATGCAAGAATCTCTCCAGAGACATAGGTTGAACGACCAGCCTGAGTTAGTGTTTTGGTCAGATCTCAAAGAGGGAAATGAAAAAGGCAATTAAATAAAATGCAGAAAGAGACTGCAGATACATGGCGGCGGGATCAATAAGATTATAAGAATATCACCTGTGCCTGCATGTGTTTGGTCGATTCTGCTCCGTCCAAAGCTGCTTCAGATGATAAAAGAAAGGCAGTACAAGGATCGATCCCAGCATTTAACCTCTGATAGGATATCAAGTATCAGGACAAGATAAGATGGCACAGGACGTCAACAACAAAAGCAGAAAACAGTTGATGGGTATTGTAGCAATGTAGTAACTGACCTCCTTAAGAACTGCAGCAGCTGGAATCAGGGCATCTAACAATGTCCGATACCCAGCAACTGCTCCACCATATTTGCTAACTGCAGCAATTGAAGCTTCAAATGCCTCAGCCCCTGAATCAAGAGATTAGTTAATCAATGCAGGTCAGTAGTAAAATATCTATTTTCATGAGATGTGTAAATCCATTAGGAAAGATATCTCACATTGTTTTGCTGTGACAACCAACTCAGAATGCGCATTGGCTTTTAACCGTGCATATGCTGCCTTACAAAATATATTATATCTGTTTCAGAAAAAGAGTACACCGCTTAAGTATGCGTATTCAAGTTAATTGTTTTAAGACTAGAGCTTCAATCAAGCTGAGCCCAGCTGAGTTCCGCTTGGTTTGAGCCTGGTTCGATCGTCTTTAGGCAAAGCTCAAACTAGCCGAAACTGGGAAGTTTTGGGCTCAAGCTTGAGATAGAAACCTCTTATTAGAGCTCAACTCAACAAATTATAATTAAACCCCGTAACTTTACATATATATATATATATATTAATTACCTCTCATAATCAAAGTCGGAGAGTAAGATTTTATAAGTATAAGATCAAAATTTTAAATTTTTTGAGGTTTATTAATATTATACTCGAACTAAGCTGTAAGCAACTCTCGAGCAGATCAACTTGTTTGCAGCCCTATTCAAGACATGAATTTTAAAGCATACCCACTACAGAGACAGAAAGAGAAAAATACATGATTCCACTTGTTCCACCCATGACTCTTCTAATAGATGCTCCAATTTCATTCACAGTTTCTGCAGCATCATTCAAAGGATAACTGGGGGAAAGGGACAAAAAAAAAAAAGATGATTCATCAACTAAGCTGATAAAGGAAAATAATGTTGGACAAGGGATTAGTAGAGCACAGATGTACCATATACTAAGATAATGTCACATTTAAATAAATGGATACTTACTACTTTTTCATGTCCTCTAGAATTGCTGTTGCACCTCTATACATCTAAAAAGGAAATGAAATTGAAAAAAAAAATTAAATGAAAATGCAAAATCTAGATGAAAACAGAGTTTGGGCTTAGGACTCACTGTCGATCCACAGTCACCGTCACCAACTTTGCTATCCCATTCATTCAAACTGTCTCGCAGATTGATCACTTCATTAGCTGCTGCTTCAATAGCCACCTCAAGGATGCGGCCTTGTTGACTTAGCTGTAGTGGCCGATTTAAAGACTAATCATCACAAGTAAACATGGACAGTTAGCTCTGACATAAAGGTATTAGAAAACAAAGTATGACTTTTCACTGTTGACAATGAAGATATTATAGATGCCAGTTGTGATTGTCTTTGACGTCGATATTGTTCTTCCATCAGGCATTCTGCTCCAGTTTTGACATTCAATAAATCATATTTTGCTAATAACTTTGTCTACTAATAGTCAATAATAATGAATAAATGTGAAATGAACATGTCAACACTAAACAGAAGTGAAGGTCACTATTGAGTGGGCAACTTTTCTTAGGGAACCATATTATCTATATTAGTGATGAACATATGAAAGTTGCAAGCAATTTCGTAAAACTAACCTCCTCACTTTTTGTTGAATGAGAAGGTGGCATCGGAACAGGAATCTTGGCAGGTGGATGATTACCTGCAAGCAGACAACTCCTAAGTTTCAACAGCAATAAAACACTATAGCACTTCATTTCAACAACTTTTTTTCTGGAATTATATGGGATAAAGATCCTTAATAAAGGCCTTATTACAATATGCATTATAATTACGAGGTTGAATTTACCTTCATATATATCGATAGTTTATAATTCTAGTCCCAGTAAAAAAACCGTATACGTGACAAATAAAAAATTGAATTCAATAACACAAAGAAACAATGCCACATTCTAAACACCACGCACCATCAGCACCAACAGGCCAATAAGGAGCTTTGGTTGCAGCATCAAGACGTTGCAGAATTCCCTGATCTGCCTTCATGATAGAAATTGAAAATCCTGAAAGAAAACAGCACTTAGCTTAATTTTATTATTAATTAAACAAAATGCTGGTAGAAACAACAAACCTGCCATATCAAGAGAAGTCATGAAAGATCCCGTGTACACTCTATCAACAGCCAACCCATGCTCCAATTGCAAGTTAGGGACTGCTTTGCCTGCTACAATCATCAGTTCCATAGCAGGAGTGGCACCTAAGCTGCATGTAAAAGAATAAGACAATAGTGAAACCTGTCCTCACAGACAGAAGTTCTGCCTTAATGAGTTTGGAATGTCAGATAAAAAACTTCAACTGAGTCAGCAATATATTGATTGTAATTTCTCTTCAAAATGCATGACTAGTTTGAGATTTTTCTATTTCTTTTAACTTCTTACAACCCCGTGAGAAAGAAGCCTTTTCATTCAATTCAACCGAGCAAGCACATGTTACAGAGAAGATATATCAAAAGTACCCGTAACATAATAACTTAATTCTGATCCAAAGTATATAAGAAATCATTCCCTACCCATTGATCATGAGCACCACTCTATTTCCTCGTGTAATTGGAACATAATTTGTTTCCTGCAAAATTGGCCAGTAAGAAAAAATGGAAAATTTCATCTAGGATTCTGACTTCTGAGATATAAAATACTGCATACAATGAGTTATATGAAGTAAGAGCGTCTATATGAAGTAGAAGTATCACGGCATTGGAAAAGTAAATGCAATAACAGGGTGCAGACATCAATTTTTTTCTCAAGCCTTCCCAGGAACTTTGTTCGGTGGAGAAATAACGGTAAATGTTTTTTATTAAATCCTTTTTCTTTTTATGTTCTTTAAATTAACAAAGCTAAATGACTCATGCAAAAAGGAAATATCTCCTCAGCATTGAGCATACCGTTGACAGTATCTGCTTAAGCACATGAGAGACAACCACATCCACAGGCTGAAGGTCCACCACAGCAGCACCAGGTTCACCATGCTGAAAAGAAACTTATGTTGCTTCAATTTAATTTGTCAACAAGGAAACAAATTTTTGCATGTCTAGGAACTAAATATAAGCAGCAGCCCTGAAAAAGATCCATGAATAAGAGCACTAATAATGTGCACGGCATCAGAAGCAACCAAATGAAGATAAAACTTGACAAGTTCTGAAACATTGAATGAAATTCAATTTATTCCCAACAAATTAATTACAACAAACACATTTCAAATAAACCTTATATTCACTAAACTAGTTATTTCATGCATAAAATGTCGTTTTGAAAATAACTCACAATTCCAAGACCAAGTTCCATTTTTCCAGGACCCAGACGATCTGATGTAACCTGCCCAGGCCGTGTACAAACAGATAACGCAACACCCATTGTCCCAACCATTTCAGCTGCACATTTCGCTTCTACAGAAACTTCAGCAAGGGAAAGACCAGCATCAGCAGCAGCTCCAGCAACCTGACTTTGCATAGGATAAGTATTTTGAAATATAGTAAAAATAAATATGAAATATTTCAGTGACCAAATCAACAAACATTGCAAGAGCCTTATCCAAAAAATGCAATTCAAAGCAAAAAATAAAAGCAACCATGTTGACAGTAAAAGTCTAGCCAACAAGGCAAACATTTCTTTACTGTTTAACCTTATTAAGTAATAATTTCAGACAGTCTCTGAAAGCACAGTACAAAAGCTTCCAACTCCACATGCATAATCAGAACTAATTTAGTGTAAGAGCATTTCAGACACATATGTAAGGATAAAAGAATATAAAAAATGAAATCAACCAATACAAAAATAAATTTCACAGAAATAAGTAATCATAGAAAAAACCTAAGGTGTGAGTATGTAAATGCATATGCAAACAAGCCCCTATCATATATGTAAGGAGGAAAGGAAAGGGACAAAGAACCTTGTGAACAAGAATAGTGCCTGCCAAACCTCTTCGTCCAGCTATGCCTCGAGGTGGAGGCAATGCACAATCATCTCCAACAATAACAATCTGCAAATGAAAAAAACATATCATTACTTTTATTTGCCACTATGCTTAAGGTAGACTTGGACTATGAACATACCTCTATTTTATAACCTTCAGATTTTGCTTGCTCAGCAGCCAAGCCGAAATTTAAACGATCACCAGTATAATTCTGTCAACATCCATATTACAACTCTATGAATCCATAAAAAAAGATGAAATTTCCCTGTTTTTTACGATATAATTCTACAAAGTTGTGGTCCTCTCTCTTTATTCCACTTTTTTTTAAGGCAAGATAACAGCAGTGTCACCATAAAATGACCAGTAATCTCTCATAGAAAAATCTTATAGGATGTATGAATATGATTAATGGGTGAAAAGCTATCTAAAGTTTTGGAATAATAGTACCTTGACAATAAGAAGGCATCCCATAGGACCAGTTACAGCACGGATTCCCTGAGGTTGAGTAGCAACAGATCAATCAGCCAAGAGAAGAAATGGCATGATTGAAAGGGCATGAGCTAAATGCAGAAGCAGAATAAAGGCAAATAAAGCATACAGCAAGAATTGAATCAACTGGGGGAGACGCAAAAATATCTCCACAGATTGCAGCCGTCAGCATCCCTTCTCCCACAAATCCAGCATGTGTAGGCTCATGTCCACTGCCACCCCCTGTATTACAGAGAACATTAATAAAATAAAGGTTTCTACAGTTCCCATTCGTCATAGGGCTACTGTCGTATTTCTAATGGTCAAACAATCTAGCAATTGAAATGTTCTCCTTCTTCTTTTAATAACTAAATATACATTTAAGAGCTGCACAGGAAACAAGAAGTTTAATTTCCAAACAAGTAAAAAAAAACAAACTTCTGTAGTAAAAAATTTCATATTATCACCTTTATATATCAAACAATTAAAGAAAAAGAAGATACCTAGAACTATGAAACAAGTAGTTGAAATTCCAGAATTTAAAAAATTAAAAGAAGTGTTTAAAAGCAATATGCAGTTACTCGAACCTGAAATAACTGCGACTTTGCTATATGTTGCACTTGAAACATCAGCACGTAATACAACCTTCACCTGTATTACCACAAAATGGAAAATGTCATTCTATTTCTATTTCTATTTCTCTGAGCATGCACCTCCAGCCACATCTTTCTTTTGGCTATAATGTAGAAGGCCTTATTTCATAGCATATAAACTGATATTAGAAAATTTCATCACCTCAGGGAAACCATCTAGGTACTGCAGACCAGGATATGTTTCCACAAGGCCCTCAATGAACTCAGTCACCACATCTGCAACCATCATAAAAAAAAAAGTCCCTATTTTTTCATTTACTGAAAAAACCAGACTCCCCTTAATACTCGATTCTATTTGCAGTTAGCCAATGATTGATCCCTTTAACAGTCAAAGGAACAAAGACAGAACCACAACATGCAATCAAAACCAACAAAGTCCTAGCATTATCCTCATGAGTAAAACTATGCACTAACAATGAGTACTAATTTATGTATTAATAATAACATCTCAATATATGATTGTGTATTACTTTCTCTAACTTAAAAACAATCAATTACACAATAACTCATCAATTATTAGTATACAAATTAGTACTCATTGTTAGTATACATAGTTTTACAGTATCCTCACATCTTCAACAGAGCAGTTAGAGTGTAATTTACTGCATAAGCAAAACACTAGCCCATTAAACAATGTAAAAGACCACGAGGTTTCATTTCATATCTTTCATTTTTCACTCTCAATTTAGTATTATGTTCAGATACTGAGAAGAAAATATTAAAAACAAAAATTAATTAAGGTAACAGCTCATAACTCATAATCCACTTTTTCATGACACGCAATTTTGGCAAGAGAAATCACAATCAGTTTTATCAGCAGAAAACAAGAGCTGAAATCATCAATGAGTAAGACTATGTCGTTGTTGAGTACTGATTTGTGTATTGAAGATGACGTGTCATCAAATGATTGAATATCACTTTAACTCTAATTCAAATCACACATCATCATTAAGACACCTGGCTTTGTTGATCATAAATTTCTAATTTTTCGTCAACCAAAGAGAAAACATAGCACATTTTAACAACATGCAACAGTACAATTAAATTTAAAAAAAAAAAAAAAAAGCGCCAGCCGAAAATTCAGAATTAGAATCAGTTTCATCTTCATAAAAAAGAAACAACGAACACTCCAATTTGCAATTTTTGTTTTCATCGCTATGAAGCAGAAAAGTACATAAAAAAAAAAAAAAAAGCAATTTCATAAGCAGAAAAACAAGCCGGAATTATCAATTTCTAATTTCTCGGCTTCCAAACAGAAACGACAACACATTTAAACACCACGCAACAAGGAAATCAAATTCGGGGTCAATTTTATCTCTATAAAAAAAAACAAAAAAAAAACACTACAACTTCAATTTTCACTTTCTACTGTCTCTGACTCCGACCGAATAGAAGGCCGAAAAGCCGTGAGAAATTAAAATATACAAATTAAACTAAATTAAATATTAATTGAATGGTATGAAGAAGGGAAATGCGAACCGTTGGTATCATTGATGAGTTTCTTCGCTGGAAAAGCCATGAAAGTCGAAGAAGAAAAGGAGAAGGTAAAACGGTGTCGTTTCCAAATCTATACGCTATGGTTTTGCATCGATTTTCAAAAAGAGAGAGGTGGATTGCTGCCGGCTTGCTTGCTTGCTTGGCTCGGTTTGGTAGTGACTTGTAATTTGTAGAAGCTGATGGCTTGTCCGAACAGGGAATATTCCTTTGTGAAATTACGAAAATCACCTTGCCATTGAAGCTTTCGGCCCATTGGACCCAACAAAATGACACTTCTCTGTATGCAACAATCCAATCAATTGCTAATTACACTCCTCGTCCATCTTTCTGTATCCACGCATAAAGGCGGTTTCCATCCAAACTGAACATTTTATATTATTCTACATATTGATAATTTATTTTATTCTATAAGAATAGGGTATAATTATATTTATTTTATCCAAATAATATTTTCTACAGCCAAACAAAAAATAATAATGAATAAACGAATAAATATTATAGTAGTTGTCAACATGTGTCGTCAATTTCATATATTAAATACACTTCCCTCCAAATTTAAACTGCATCAACGGTGAAATCCCAATGGCATTTCTCCAAAAGGAGCCATTTATTTTCGGCCCTTCCCTGTGCCCCTTTATGCTTGGACTATTATGACCTATCCTAAAGCCTATCTTTCTCTTTGAACAAGAGAAAATAAAAAATTCATGTTAGGGTTAAGTTCTATCTAAATTAATAAAGCTTAAATTTAAGTTTGGATTTAAATAAGTAGAGTTTGAGTTAATAATTATACTTAATTTTATAAAATGAGTTAAGTTTGAACTAATTAAAATGTTTGAGTTCAAACTAGCTCATCTATTTTGGGTTAATTTAATTCAATTTGAATCAATTTAAAACTGAATTTTGTCGGAACTCAGTTTTAAATTTGTGCATTTCACTTTTTTTATAATAAAAAAACCCTCACACTTTTTGCAAACCCAAATCAAACTTGAAGTCTCTGTCAAACCCTGTTATTATTAAAATAATTGATTGAATATGGTTTTACTTAAGGGTGGATCATGGGTCAAATCGGAGCCATAGGTATGCGATCTTACTAGGCTTGAGTCTTAGAAGTGTTCGACTTCATAGGCTTGCACTTGGATAATATATATAAACAAGATGACAACGTTTTGATTATTGACCAATTTGTGTTTTATATAAAATGAGAGTTTTGTGTTTTTAATAAAATCAGTCAATTTATCTTTTAATTCGAAGATTCTGATAATTAAATAAATATTATAATAATATTTAAATAAATAAAATGATGACTTATGATATATGATATATGTTTTTATTAAATAAATTCAAATTAAATTCTAAATATACAACTAATGATTTTTTATTTAATCAATTGTTATTTAATAAACAAGTAAAAACTTGTGTATTCTTCATTGTTCAGGCCCCTCCATTTTTAACAACTAAGCTGTGCAGATCAGGATGTTTAATGTTATAAGGGTCATATTCTATGAAGTACCATAACAAAACCCTAAGGATAGGGTGAGGACAAAGTGGTCATTTTAAAGTACCCACTAATCTTATACAAGTATGGTGCGGATGGCATTATGGAGATTTCAACAAAAGAAGTGCCGTTTTTATGAAACTTTTCCCTGCCTCTCCTCTCTCTCTCTCCACTCTCTACTTATAAACTTACTGTATCTGTTATCTCTCTCAGCCAAAGGAGACACCTAGCATTTCTTTTGTGCTACTGTCTGCACACAAACCCCATTTTTACTGTGCCGGTGGTGTTCCGTTGCTGGTTTAAGGTAAGAAATGCGGGGTTTTTATTCCCTTGAAACTTGATTTTTCTTTCAACATCTAACTGTGATTGTGTGTGTATCTTGCTTTGCTGCTATGGATCCATCATTCTAGTTTTTTTAGTTGATGTGTTTTTCTGAGTGATTGTGTACAGTTTCCTGCGGATCTGCTCTGTTTTGTTGTTTATTTGTTGAAGGTAGCTTGGAAATGGGGTTTAAAGTTCGATTTTCTTGTTGTTTTGGATGGTTTTAGTGAGCTTTTGCTTTTGGGCTTAGATCCTTGGATCTTCTGCATTTCGGTTTGTGTTCAAATTTGTGTTTGAGGCTTTTAGTTACTTGTGGTTCGTGGGTTGTGTGATTTTTGCTGTGTTAGATATAGGTTTTTTTTTTGTTTGTCTGTGTGATTTTATGGAAGAAATGGGGGGAATGTCTGTGTGAATAGTGTTTTTTTCCCACTCATTGTGGTTACTTACTATTTTTTTTCAAATTAACGAAGTTTATTTTACCATTTTGGTTGTGGAAGAGAAAGATACAAGTCTCTGTATTTAGGATTTTCAAAATTTTAATGTTTTTTGAAATCATTTTCTTGTTAACTGATGATAAAGCTCTTCTTAGTTTTTGTTTATTGTCTTTGGGTTTAATGGTTATCGGGTTAGCACAGACATTTGAGCCATTTTCTTATTCTGTCAGTTTTTGATCTAATTTTTTGGTGTTTGATGATATGCTCACATGGTAGTTTGTCTAGCCCTAGCGTATGATTTTATGTTCTTGTATTTCCTTTTCTCTATATAAGGTGCTTTGTTAGGCTTTTCCTAATCTGGTTTTTGTCCTTGTTTTTTGTTCTCATTACGTACATATCCTAACCTTGTTTCCCGTGGTGTCATTTAGCAATGATCTTGTAGACACCTTATTTTGGATTTAACAGAGTTATCTCTGATAATAGAAAACTTAGATGTTGATTTAAAAATTTTGAAATATTGAACTAAAGATAAAAAAAATAAAGAAAAAATTAACTAAATAAAATGTTACAATTAATTATATTTAAAATAAAAAGTATATTAAAAAAATGTGAATAAATGAAAAAGAAACCCCCAAACCCAAAACTCAGGCCATGAGGCCTGCCCATGTATAAATAAGGGAGGAGGTGGGCCTAACGTGCAGCTTAGGTGGCGTGCAAACTAACCCGACTTGAGAGGTAGGCCTAGTGGTGGGACTGTGGTGTGCGCGTGATAAACACGCGCAAGCTCTGAGTAGGGGAAGCTGCCAAGCGGGAGCTCAGCGCGTATGGCATGCATGTGCGCAATGAGTCGCCGCATGCCTACATTCTTTTTCTTGCGCAACTTTCTTCTCTCTTGTTAGGCATGTGCGCACTAGCTCTTATCCTGTAAATTTTAATGTGTCAGATTTTATCTAATCCATTACCTTGCTCCCCACTCCTTTCCCTACATGTGTTAACCTTTTTAGAGCAACTACTACCTTCTATATTTTCAAAAAATGTAATCATTTTCTGGTATAGTATGTTGTAGTTCCTTGATGACTATATAAGAGTAGAAAAAATTTGGAGGGAAGATTTTCGGGAGGGGGGGCATTGAAAAAAAAAACCAAAAAGCACAAAAAAAATTAATAATAATAAAATAAAAAAAGAAAGAAAGAAGAGAAAAGAAAAAGAAAAAGAAAAAGAAAGAAAAAAATACGAACATATAAAATATTGATACATAATATAAAAAAATAATAATAATAATAAAATAAACAAGCAAATGAATGAAGAATATAAAAAATGCAAATACAACATAAACATTCTAAGAATATACAAAATAAATTTTAGTGCACAATATAAAACACAATGCTCGAAAACACAAATTTAAAAATAAATAAATAAATAAATATTTTGAAAATATACAAAATATAATCTAATACGGAATAAAAAAAATCATACAAAAATGCAAATACACGAAATTTAAATATAGAACATAAACATACAATATGTAAAATACAGATATGAGGGCATCAATATAAATACAGATAAAAAAAAAGTATGCAATATGTATAGAAATACACAACACAAAAAAAGAAAAATATACATTCGAAATTTAAATGTATATACATTTAGCATGTACAAATCCCTCAGGAGTTTACCTAAATTCAATTGGAGATCTTTTGATGTTGAGCTGATGATGGTCTAGTATCACATGGATTGAATGTCAAAATGCTTTAATCTTCTAAACTTTTCTTTTATTGGTGTTTTTTTTATTTTTTTTCAATTCCCATCCCCCCTTCTTTTATGGCCATCAAAAAGTTACAGTATGTCATGCCAGGAAATGATTACATTTCTTAAAAATAAGAAAGGTAATAGTTGGTATAAAAAGGCTAACACACGTAAGAAGAGGAGTGGGGAGCAGAGAAGTAGGTCAGATAAAATCTGACACATTAAAATTTGTAGAGTAAGGGTTGGTGCGCATAGGCTTGACAAGAGAGAGAAGAAAACGCGCAGGAAAAAGAAGGTAGGCATGTGGCAACTCAGCGTGCGTGTGCATGCCATGCATGTTGAGCCCCTACCTGACAGCTTCCCCCACTTAGAGCCCGTTCGTGTTTATCATGCTCATGCCATAGTCCCACCATTGGGCCTGTCTCTTGAGTCGGGCCAGCATGCGTGCTACCTAGGTTGGAAAAATGGAAAACTTTCACTTTCTCGCGCTCTGCATGAATAAGCCTCTCAACAGGATTCATGCACAAGCCACCCAACTTTCAAAACTATCTATCTCATCCCTTAACTCTAATTCTTCTTATAAATTCTCAATTCTAATCCCAGATTTTCAGTTTAAAAGATATTTTTAATCTTGAGATATTATAGTGGTTGTGGACCTTCACAATAGCAACGATATGGTGGACCCTTGAACAACAAAGTAAGGAAAGGGGAGGGCAAATCCAGCAAGGAGGTCATGGTGGGTATAGTGTTGTTAGGGTTAGATTCTATCAAAATTAATGAAATTTAACTTTGAGTTTGGATATAAACAAGCGGAGTTTGAGCCAATGATTGGATTTGTTTTTTTAAATAAGTAAAGTATGAATTAAATAAAATATTTAAATTCAAATCAGTTTATCTATTTTGAATTAATTCATTCTAATTTAAATTAACTTAATCTGAGTTTTGTTAGAACTTAGTTTGAATTAAATGTCTACTTCACTTTTGAATTAAATGTCTACTTCACTTTTTTAACAATAAAAAAGCCCTCACACTTTTTGTAGACCCAAATCAAACTTGGAGTCCCTATCAAACCTTGTTCTTATTGAAATAATGGTTAAATAATAATTTTATTTGAGGGTGGATCCTGGGTCGAGTTGGAGTTATAGGGATGTAATATTATCGAGCTTGAGTTTTGAGGGTGTTTGACTTTATAGACTTGTGCCTAGATTGTAATTGCAAATAAAATGATGATATTTTGATCATTGACCAATTTATGTTTTTATATAAAATGATATCATTTTACCAAATCATTTAAAGTTAAAATGGCCATGTTTTACTTTTTTGTTTATCTGATGGAATAAAAAAGATTATGAATTACTTGTATCTTCAATATTAAGTTCATAAGAGTTAAATTAAGTTCAATTCTTCTTGCATCTAGCTAACTTGAAATAAATTCACACTCATATTTAATCCAATTTAAAATCATCTCTAATTTTACTGGTCAAAGCTCATGGGAAGTCCCGAGTCTAATCATCACTAGGAAATATGTATACAGTAATAACCCACTTTTTCAAGTTAAATTTTTATGTTATTTTGGCCTACTCGTTTTAAAAAAATACTTTTACTCAAAATCACCTTTTTAAAAAGTACTTTCAAACAAAAAATAAGGTTGGTATAATAAACGGGACTAATTGATCAAGAAAAATATGATTAGATTTAATCTAAGTTGAGTATGAATAAACCCTAGCTTGATATTGTTTCAAATTTAAAGTAATTGATTCAATATTAATAAATTAAAGTTTGAATTTTATTTAAAAACAATATAATTTTAAATTTAATTTAATTCAATTCAAACACAATTTATTTCATATAAATGAACTGAGTATTCATTTATGGAAGTGATAGCCAATAAGGCAATACTGTTTTATAATTATAGTTTTGCGTCTTCTTATGTTTGTTCTCTTTCAACTTTATGTCATGGAAATTCCCTCTCCTATGCATTCATTTTGGCTTTTATTTCATATTACTTTGGGATTCACGAATATTATTGATACAATAGGATAAGAATAATAATATATGATTCTAAATTAATGATAACATAAAATTCAAATTAATACTAATTATCTGAATATATAATATTAATCATTATTTGATTTTATGCAAAATGAACCTATAATTTAATTTAAGAGAGTTACATTAAAAACAATATAATATAATGTAAGAAAAAAGTAGATAATCGGGTTAAATGTAAGAAAAAAGTAGATAATCGGGTTAAATGTAAGAACACGAATATAAGTATGACCATTAGAGAAAAAAAAAAAAAACTAACTAAATAATTAAAAGAAAAAAGAGTTGAGTTGGGTCATCGACCTCAACTTGTTAATGAATTCATTCATTGCCCGTATACTTTGTAGCATCAGTGTCATATAAAATGAAATTGTTATATAAAATAAGATATGAGATTTGAATTTCATATTATAAAGCATAAATTTTGTTATGAAATTTATATGATTTTTGATTCTTCAACATTTATAATTGATTTTTTAAAGTATAGTTCTCCAAATGCTATGTTCACCCTTCACAATTGCAGGGTGCAAATAGTAATATGGATATTATAACAACATTTAAATATATGAATTATGTCAAAATCCAACAATATTTTTTTTTTTTTTTGTTGTTTAATTTTTTATCCATTATCATTAAATATTGTAGTCCTATTATCCGTTTACGGTAAGAAAAAAACCAACCGAAGTTATTATTTATTATTAATTTTTCGTTTCAAGAATTCAGAAAACAAGGCATTGGAATCGTGGTTGTCCAGTGCATGAAACCAAACAAAATAACTGGAACGGTAATCGGACGGCCCAAAATGAAAGCGAAGAAGACAGCTACAAGATCCAACAGTCAAACGAGCGAGATTGGTGGTCTCCCACTTTCCCCGCCAGTTCCTCGACATCAACTTGTAAGCGCCGGGGAATGAAGAAACTTCTAGAAAGCCATTAATTAATTAAATTTAGTATTAATTAATCCACATTAAAAGGTTTCTATTATCAATAATTAACCTTGATTAGTCACTTTGTAACCAATAATAATTCGTTTGACCTACCCTCTTCTTCCCTGATCGCCCCTCCTCGCGGCTGCGGACCTCAGATCCGACTCGCTGACTTTTCCGTTTGACTGAAGGTATTTTCGTCTTTTTATTGACAGGTGGGGATTTCAAAAGGGGAGTGGCTGACGTTGATGCAGTGAGCGCGTGGTGTGGAGGCTTTAGTAGTTGTCGAGGGGGTGGTCGCCAATCATGTGAACTGCTGCTTCTAATCCCCACTAAGTTGGGTGTGCCACGTCGGATGTATATACGCCATTGAGAATCTTGAATTTTGCCGCGTCAGCTTTCTAGTGGGTGCGAATCAGATAAATTGTGGTGGGGTATAGTTGTAATTTGGTCCGCTCAGTACAAGCACTACCATGATTTTTGTTTGGATTAGAGGATTAAGTTTAGTCCGATGATAACAAATTTGCCTTCTCTCTTGTACAGAGACCATTGCCTTCCTGTTTGAATTTATTGACTTATTCCCACCCTCCCAATTTACAAAATTCAGTTTGTCGTCTTCCAATCAAATTTAATATTAAATATATTAATAAACAATAATAATTAAGAACAGTTTTATCTTTTTAAAATTAAAATTTTATAAAATAATAAAATAAATTTTATATAAATATAAAATTTTAAAAAAATTTAAAACAGTCATTGCCGTCAATGCTGACAGTGGTGGCCACCGTTGATGTAATCAGATAGTTATTTTCAACTACTTGGTTCTAGGTTTGACCTCCCTATTCGGTGAAGATCGTCTCTAGTTTAGGCGGAAGTGGTCAAACGTCAGAAAAACAAGCTAGAAAGGACCGTGAGGAGGCTAGATCTGACATCCCCTAGAACTAGGTGATCGGAAACGGCCATTTGGTTTCGTTATCGGTGACTACCGTTGTCATTGTCAGCATCGGTGGCAATGATTGGTTTAAATTTTTTTAAATTTTTAAATTTTTTAATATATCTTTATATATTTTTAAATTTTTTATTTAAAAATTATTTTATAATTTTATTATAAATTTTTAATTTTTAAAAAGGTATTTTAACAATTTTAATATAAAAATTATAAAAAATATTTTCAAGGACGAGAGATTGGGTTTTTGAAACTTTAAAGGTGGCATTTTTTTCTCGTCTGGGTACAATCACTGATTTATTTAGTAATAAATTAAATAAATATTATAATAAAATTTAAATAAATAAAATTATGATTTGATGTTATATAATATATATTTTTATTCTGTAAATTTAAAATAAATTTCAAATATATATCGGTCAATTTAAAAAAAAAAACATAATTTTAACAAAATTATCTATTTTCATGTTTAATAAAAAATTACTTTTTGATTTAATTAGATAGAAACCATCGTCATAAATAAGAAAAAAGTTTGTGTATTCTTCGGTGTGCAGGCACCTCCATTTTAAAAAGCAAGCTTTATAGATCAGGATGTTGGATGTTAGAAGTGTCATATTCTACGAAGTACCACAACAAAACCCTAAGGATAGGGTAAGGACAAAGTGGTCATTTTCAAGTATGAACCAATCTTGTGCAAGTGTGGTGAGGATGGCATTATGGAGATTTTAGCAAAAGAAGTGCCCTTTTTATAAAATTACCCACCCCCCTCCCTCCTCTCTCTCCACTCCCTACTTATAAACTTACCATATCTGTTATGTCTCTCAGCCAAAGGAGATACCTTTTGTGTTAGCATTTTTGTTGTGCTACTGTCTGCACACAAACCCCACTTTTTACTGTACCGGTGTTGTTCTGTTGCTCGGTTTAAGGTAAAAAAATGCTGGGTTTTTATTCCCATGAAATTTGATTTTTCTTTCAACATCTAACTTTGATTGTATGTGTATCTTGCTTTGCTGCTGTGGATCTATCTTTCTAGTTTTTTCAGTTGATGTATTATTCTGAGTGATTGTGTACAGTTTCCTCTGGATCTGCTTTGTTTTGTTGATTTTTTGTTGAAGGTAGCTTGGAAATGAGGTTTAAAGTTCAATTTCTTGTTGTTTTGGATGGTTTTAGTGAGCTTTTGCTTTTGGGTTTAGATCTTTGGATCTTCTGCATTTCGGTTTGTGATCAAATTTGTGTTTTTTTTAGTTACTTGTGGGTTGTGGGTCGTGTGATTTTTGCTGTGTTTGATATAGGTTTTTTTTTTGTTTGTCTGTGATTTTATGGAAGAAATGGGGGAATGTCTGTGTGAATAGTGTTTTTTTTCCCACTTATTGTGGTTACTTTTTTTTTTTTTTTTATAATTAACGAAGTTTATTTTACCATTTTGGTTGTGGAAGAAAGAGATACAAATTTCTGTATTTAGGATTTTCAAAATTTTAATGTTTTTTTGAAATCATTTTCTACTCAACTGATGATACAGCTCTTCTTAGTTTTTGTTTATTGTCTTTGGGTTATTGATTGGGTTTAATGGTTATCGGGTTAGCAAAGACATTTTAGCCATTATCTTATTCTGTCTGTTTTTGATCTAATTTTTCGGTGTTTTATATTATGCTCACATAGTAGTTACTAGTTTGTCTAGCCCTAGTGTATGATTTTATATACTTTTATTTCCTTTTCTCTATATAAGGTGCTTTGTCAGGCTTTTCTGTTCTGGTTTTTGTCCTTGTTTTTTGTTCTTATTAGATACATGTCCTAACCTCGTTTCTCGTGGTGTGATTCAGCAATGATCTCCTTTTTTTTTTTTTTTTTTTGATTTTATTATCTTCTTTTGACATTGTATTATGATTGATGGTTATACTGTATGTCCTTGCCTATGGCAGGCTATCATTATGGTGAGGAAGAGAAGGACTGAACTCCCTAGTGAAAGCTCTGAGTCCCAAGAAGCAAGTGCAGGTGGTGGTCGTGGCTCCCAACGGGCTACTGAAAGGAGTGCTCCACCACATCAGAGTGGAGGTGGTGGAAGAGGGTGGGGTCCTCAATCTCAGCAAGGAGGCCGTGGAGGTTATGGTGGTGGTGGCCGTGGTCATGGACCTTCACAACAGCAACAGTATGGAGGATCCCCTGAACAACAAGGTAGGGGAAGGGGAGGGCAAATCCAGCAAGGAGGTCGTGGTAGGTATGGTGGTGGCCGTGGCATGGGTGTTGGTGGCCGAGGAGGAGGACCTTCTGGCGGACCATCCGGATCATCACAATTTCCCGAGCTGCACCAAGCTACCCCGGCTCCTTATATGCCCGGGCTGACCACTCAGCCCATGCCATCCGAGGCGAGTTCTTCATCTCAGTCATTTGAGCTGACACAAGTCACTCAGCAGTTTCAGCAGTTAGGTATACAGCAGGAAGGCTCATCTAACTTACCAATTCAAGCTGCACCGTCACCAGCCTCAAGTAAATCTATGAGATTCCCACTTCGGCCTGGCTGGGGTAGTACTGGCACTAGGTGCATTGTAAAGGCTAATCACTTTTTTGCTGAACTTCCAGATAAGGATTTACACCAATATGATGTGAGTTCTCTCTTTTTTTTTTTTGTTTCCTTTTTTTTTTTTTTTTTTGTTCTGTAAATGTTGGTGCAAGGTGTTGATGGAAGCTCATGATGCTATAATTAGGTTACCATTACACCAGAGGTCACTTCACGGGGAGTAAGCCGTGCTGTGATGGAGCAGCTGGTGAGATTATACAGAGAATCCCATCTTGGAAAGCGTCTTCCTGCATATGATGGACGGAAGAGTCTATATACTGCTGGGCCACTTCCATTTATTTCAAAGGAGTTTATAATCACTCTACTTGATGAAGATGATGGACAAGGCAGGCAAAGGTTCTTTCTTTGTTTTAATTTTTCCTGTATAACTTTCTTTTGTTGCCATCTGCTTTTAGTGCATCACTACAATTATCTTCTTTTTGACTCAGGAGAGAGAGGGAATTCAGAGTTGTGATAAAATTGGCTGCTCGTGCTGACCTGCATCATTTGGGACTCTTCTTGCGGGGAAGGCAAGCTGATGCACCTCAGGAAGCCTTGCAGGTTCTTGACATTGTTCTGCGTGAATTGCCTACAACTCGGTATAGATTATGATTCTTCCCTTGAGTTTTATATGTGTTACCGCTAGCAATTCCTTTGATATGGTTGAAGAGTTTTGATATATTGTAGGTACTGTCCTGTGAGCCGGTCCTTTTATTCCCCTGATCTCGGGCGAAGGCAGCCTTTGGGAGAGGGGTTGGAAAGCTGGCGTGGTTTCTACCAAAGTATTCGTCCAACTCAGATGGGACTGTCACTAAATATTGGTAAGTATTTTTTGCTACCCAATTTTGGTATCAGCTTGAATGCTGTTGTAATTTGTTTCCATAAAACTTCTTTTTGATGTTAACAACTCATGCTTGATTTTAACATTCTGTTATTCTTAAATTATTAGTTAATTCATGGCTTTCTATATTTTTACCTTTATATGGGTATGTGTGCATGCTGCTTTTATCAATATACCTTTTCCTGCATATTATATTTCTCATGGTGAAAATTAACATTTTATGTAGATATGTCCTCCACTGCTTTCATTGAGCCATTGCCAGTGATTGAATTTGTACAACAGCTTTTGAATCGAGATGTTTCTGCTAGACCTTTGTCTGATGCTGATCGGGTGAAGGTTAGCTTCTGTTCTATTTTTTTCTGCTCATTTTTTAGCATTCTCTTTACAGTAGAGCAAATATATTTTGTTCTATGTTATTCAATATTTTTATGTGCTTTCAGAAGTTTTTCTGTTAATCATTAATTCATTTTCTCGTCACGTTTATAATTTGTAATGATTACTTTGTGGTTTTGGCACATTGTTTTTGTTTTTAAACAATCAAAACCTTAGTTCTCTTGTTGTGTAAGAGTGGTGAAGATTTTTTATGAGTTATGCGTGAACCACTGCTTAATTTATCTCTACAGATCAAGAAGGCTCTTAGAGGAGTTAAGGTTGAAGTTACACATCGGGGAAATATGCGTAGGAAGTATCGTATATCTGGTTTGACATCGCAAGCAACAGGAGAATTGACGTGAGTATTTTTATAATGGTCTTATAGTATTCTTATGTAGTATTTCTATTTCAAATTCCTTAATGTCTTGGGTGTATTGAGGTGCTGCACTTCTCTGACTGATTTGTTTTCAACAGTTTTTCAATTGATGAATGCGGCACCATGAAATCTGTTGTCGAATACTTCTATGAAACTTATGGTTTCACAATTCAGCATACTCAGTGGCCCTGCCTACAAGTGGGAAATCAGCAGAGATCTAATTATTTGCCTATGGAGGTACTTTTGCTATTGTGTATTCCAGTCTATGTATGATGTATGGATATGAATGCTAATTAATTGCTCTGTCATATATAGGTTTGTAAGATTGTTGAGGGTCAGAGGTACTCCAAAAGGTTAAATGAGAGGCAGATTACTGCTTTGCTAAAGGTGACTTGTCAGCGTCCTAGTGATAGGGAGCGTGATATTTTGGAGGTGTGTTACTGGTGCAAATGACGACTTTGCATATTTACATCTTTGTTTTCTGTCATCTTATATAATTATAACATTTGATTGCCTTCAAATATCAAAGATGATTTCCTTAATGGCCTCTGTAGACTGTGAGACATAATGCGTATCATGAAGATCCTTTTGCAAGGGAGTTTGGAATAAAAATTAGTGAGAAGCTTGCGTCGGTTGAAGCTCGCATTCTGCCTGCACCATGGGTAATTCGCTTTTTTTATCCATTCCATTTTGTCCCTTTGCCATTTTAAATGTCAACTGAAATATCCTAGTAATGCTCATTCAATGACTCTTGTGATGATTTCGTAGCTGAAATATCATGATACTGGTAGAGAAAAGGATTGCCTGCCTCAGGTTGGACAATGGAACATGATGAATAAGGTAATCTCCTGTTATCCACTTACTATACAACAGTTGAATATGGTTTTTGTTGAAGTCCCTTGATGTGAACCTTAGGAGAATCACATCTCAAAAGCTACGTATTGAGATTGGAGAGTCCAAAGTCATAAAATTCCCACACTAGAAGTTCATACTTTTTAATATGGAATCAAAGTCTCATATCTTGTACTTAGGATCTTTGCATACGACCATGGTCTGCAGTTCCCATGCCCATGCGGGTTGATTGTGTGCTAGCTTCTTGCTAGCCCCGAGCGAACACTGCAATGCGGACATGGTCACCCGCTTCGCATAATTGCAGCTGAGAGACGTGACAATGGCACTGATATCAAATGATATGATCCTTGAGAGAATCATACCTCAAAAGCTAGTTACTATGATTGGAAAACCCAAAGTCATATAAACCCCACATGATAAGCTCATACTTTGGAATGTGATATCCAACTCTTATACCTTGCACTTGGATTCTAGCATCCTTTTTTTTTTACTTTTATTCTCTAGGAGAATCGGTACTGTAGAACATATTTGTCTTCAGTACTTGTACATTTGGCTGGAAGAACTGTGTTTTCCCATGCATCATTTGAAATTTCAATTCAGGAAACCTTAATCCCAACGATTCTTCTATTCTATAAGATTTACTTCTAGTCTGTTATATTGTTGGAGATGTCTGTACTTGTGCATGATAGATTAATTTTTTAATAGATGTGATCATTTAGATTAAAATTATGTCTAAGAAGGAGAGAGAAATTTCTAACTATTTGTTCCTCATAATTCAAAGGTGTAAATATATCTTTTCCTTTTTACTTCCAAATTTTAACTATTGGGTTGCAGTACATAATTGTTGGGAATTTGTTTATCAAATTCAAGTAAAAATTTCTAGTTGAAGGATCCTAACATTTTTTAACTTGTAAGTGCTTTTTGGAAAATTATACCTTGCAACTGATAGGAAACTTATTCTTGGTGGCTATAATCAATTTATTGAATATATTGTTATATGTTAGAATCTGTAAACTATGGGAACTGCATAGAAATGGTCAACATGTTTTTCTGATTAATATCCATTTTATTGCAGAAAATGGTCAATGGAGGAAAGGTGAACCACTGGCTTTGCATAAATTTTTCTCGCCCGGTTCAAGATCAAGTAGCCCGTGGCTTTTGTTTTGAGCTTGCCCAAATGTGTTACATCTCTGGCATGGTATGGACATGCCAAATGCATTTTTCTATCACTTTTTTTATGGTCTAGTTTTGTGATATTGCTGGTCATATATAACTCATCTCAAACATTGGATTTTTTGTGCAGGCATTTGTACCTGAACCAGTACTTCCGGTGATAACGGCTCGTCCTGAGCAGGTGGAGAGGGTCTTGAAAACTCGGTACCATGATGCCATGACCAAACTGCCTCCTGGAAAGGAGCTTGACCTACTAATTGTCATTCTCCCTGATAATAATGGCTCTCTTTATGGTATGCAACTCTCATAAGATACCACTTTTTGTTCCGTTGGTTGTAGCCATACCATCTTCTATAAAATATTCTCAAAATTCTCTTTCAGGTGATTTGAAGCGAATTTGTGAACTCAGGTACCATCTTGAAAACATGCTTAGCCATACCATCTTGATAAATACTGTGTCTGTACTTGCTGCAGGTACTGTTGTGGACTCAAAAATTTGTCATCCAACTGAATTTGACTTTTACCTCTGTAGCCATGCTGGAATACAGGTTAGATATTTTTTCTACTCACTATGCACATGACAATACATGGTATGCTGCAGATTTGATTCTAATATACCAAGTTGGCAAACAGGGTACAAGCCGGCCAGCTCATTACCATGTACTATGGGATGAGAACAAATTTTCAGCTGATGGACTACAGTCCCTCACAAATAACCTCTGCTACACGTAAGTCGAAAATGATTACTATGATAAATAATTCAGTTGCAGCTGCTTGTCAAAGTAGCTTAAGATGATGGCACTAAACTGTGTTATGGTATGTTCTGATTTCTGCAGATATGCGAGGTGCACACGTTCTGTTTCCATTGGTAAGCGTTTGGCTAAGCATTCTCACAGATAGAGACACACATACACCCTTGAGAGTTCTACCCAAAATTTTGGGTTCTTCATATGTTGATGTTAATTTTCTCTTGTAACTTAACAGTTCCACCAGCATACTATGCCCATCTTGCTGCATTCAGAGCTCGTTTCTACATGGAACCAGAGACATCAGATAGCGGTTCAATGACAAGTGGCACTGCTGCTGGACGCGGAGGCATGGGTGGAGGGGCAGGTGCCAGGAGCACTCGAGGACCCAGTCCTGGTGCTGCTGTGAGACCACTTCCTGCACTGAAGGAGAATGTCAAGAGGGTTATGTTCTACTGTTAGAGGGTATTGAAAGCCCTAAAAAAGAAAAAAATATAGACATTTGCTTTATTCCAAGGCTGTGAGATGCCTTTTAAAAACTGGTTTTACTGTTTTGCTTTGATGCTGCATGACATTTGCTACGGGTGTCCCACAATGTCCTAAATGTTTACTTGCTGGATACATTTCCCATCTGGAATCCTTGAAAACAAATGAAAGGTTTAGGGCATTTTTAATTGAATTTCTTCTGAAACAAGCATATTTCTTGCTGTGAGATACCTTTTGAGAACTGGTTGTACTGTTTTGTTTTGTTGCTGTATGAAATTTTCTACGGGTGTCCCAAAATGTCCTAAATGTTGACTTGCTGGATACATTTCCCATCCGGAATCCTTGAAAAACTAAGGAAAGGTTTGGAGCATTTTTAATTGAATTTCTTCTGAAACTAGCAGATTTCTTGCTGTGAGATACCTTTTGAAAACTTTCTGTACTGCTTTGCTTTGTAGTTGTAAGACATTTGCTACGGGTGTCCCAAACTGTCCTAATTGTTGACTTGCTGGATACATTTCCCATCTGGAATCCTTGAAAAACAAATGAAAGGTTTAGGGCATTTTAATTGAATATCTTTAAAACCAGTAGATTTCCTGCTTAAGAAAAGGAGTGGGACGTTAAATTAGCAAGAAAAATTATGCTGGTAGTTCAGAAGTCGTGAGTTGTAAAATTTTATGTAATGATGATATTTCCTGGCATTGTATGGTTAAAACGAAAATGATCAATTTTTGATATATCTTAAAATATAAATATCGAATTTTTCATTGATATCATATCGTATCAAGAGTTTGATTTGACGATACAAAAATTCGAATCCAGTCACTAAGAATATAGAGGCCACTCCACTGCCACCGAAGTTTCCCTTGCCATATCACTCATTTTGTTGCCAAATATTATGCAGTATTACTTTTAAATGTACTGAAAACCAGAAGGACCCAAGTGAAAATTTCCCGTCTTGTATCTCTCAGCTCTGCTTCTGCGCCTTGTATTCCCAGAAATAATGGCAGTCAGCTTGGGTTTCGCCGTTGTTGCAGCAGCTCCCTCCTCTAACAATAATATTCCCAAAATACCCTTTGCTCATCATATCAAAAGCTCCAGCAGTGCTTTGCTAATAACAACAAAGTCCTTCCCTTCTTCGTTATCCCTGAGACGTCGCCGTTTCTCCGTCCTGTCTTGCGTACCTCCTCCTCCTCCTCCTCCTTCAACTTCTAGACCCAAAACAAGGCTTTATGTCAGTGGTGAGTTCTGACTCTTTATTTTCTCGGTCTTTCATGTAGAAGCATCGTCTAGAAACTTGAATATGGTCTTCTGCATTCAATTTAGCATTATTATAATGATTATGTGCTAAAGTTATAAGCATTTGTACAAAATTCTATGGGT
This sequence comes from Anacardium occidentale, assembly GCA_026122585.1. Lineage (NCBI taxonomy): Eukaryota > Viridiplantae > Streptophyta > Magnoliopsida > Sapindales > Anacardiaceae > Anacardium > Anacardium occidentale. The sequence continues at coordinate 584,667 of JAJEJH010000047.1, forward strand.
GTACTTCGAAAATACACTTCCTGGAACCGTGTTTGTAGCTGTTGCTACTGCATAGAGTATTATAGGATGAGTGGTGAATGTTTGTGCCGTGTTTATACCTATTGTTAATGTATATCTTACTCTTTAGGTAAAACAAATGGCTATGCAACCGGTAACATTACAGATAATGTTGTAGCCTGTGAGAATAAGATAGCATCTTTTCGGGTAACATTACTGATAATATGGTAGGTTAGTTCCCCCTTTGGGAAGGATCAAGGGATAGTTGTGCAATGACATGTAGGATAACAAGTTTTCTGGTAAAATTACTGATAATACAGTAGTTTAGCACCCTATTGGTGAAGGATTAAGGGATAGTTTTGAAATGACATGCAGTATTACTCTTTAAGTAAAACAAATACCTATGCAACCAGTAACATCACAGATAATGTTGTAGCCTGTAGGATAGCATGTTCTCGGATAACATTACTGATAATACAGTAGGTTAACAACCTCTTGGGGAAGGATTAAGGATAGTTGTGAAATAGCATGTATTATTATTCTTTAAGTAAAACAAATAGCTACGTGACCAGTAACATTACAAATAATGTTGTAGCCTGGAGGATAGCACGTTTTTGGGTAAAATTACTAATAACACAGTAAGTTAGCACCTTCCAGGGGAAGGATTTAGGGATAGTTGTGAAATGATATTTAACATTATTATTCTTTTAGTTAAACAAATAGCTATATGCAACCAGTAACATTACAAATACTGTTGAAGCCTGTAGGATAGTATGAGATAAAGAGGTAGGTTAGCGCCCTCCTAGGGAAGGATTAAGGGATAGTTCTGAAATGGTAGTTCTAATCTGCTAGTGACAATGCCTTGATTTAAACCTACATTGATGGTAAGAGGAAAGATCATTGTCTCAAATGGGTGAAAGGTGAATATGTTTTCAGGTAATTACTAATAGGATAATGCATTTTTGGGGAAGGATTAAGTCATAATTGTGATGTGTGAAATTCTGAATTCTCATCACTAATGTAATCAAAGCAATCACTGGATTGTTCAAAAGATCATTTCAATCAGCAAATTTGTAACCTTCAAGTGATTTTGTCTCAATGGTATCAGTGAAGATTGTTTTGTTGTTTCAAGTCGGCTAAAGACAAATATGTTTTTGAAGTGAGGCAATAAACAGAGAAATTGCGGTCATATGAGAGAAATTCTATTGTAGAACAGCTGCAAAATTGATGACAAATTATGTTAATGCGTGCCATTTAAAGTAGAGATGGCAATTTCACCAAAAATTCGGGTCTCTTCCCTCGTTGAACAGTATGGCTAATCCAAAATAAGCAAGGACAATGACAAAAAATCAATGCAAGTGGGGTTGGGGACGGAATTGGAAAGGGGATCGATATTTCCCTATAGGATGGGGATAAGGATTTGTCCTCATTCTAATGGCAGGGACAGGACAAAGGCGGGGACTGCTCACAAGAAACAGAAATAAGGACAGAAAATGGGAAATTCGGTCCGCCTAAACCATCCTGTTGCCATCTCTAATTTGAAAAAAGTTTTGGCTTTGCAGAGCACAGACATAGACACATTATGCCTTAACTAACTGAGGTTGTTGACATGGTGTACTTGGTGAGTGCCTCATTATGATTGCCTCTATCGAGAAATTGTTGGCAGGATTTGATACTTGGCCTCTTTCAAGCATCTGAATGAGAACCTAGCTCACTCGACTATATTGCTGTTAATGGTTCCTAATATTTTGTTTCTTGCATGAAGCCATTAAATGCATCTCATCCAGGACATTTGACTGCTTTCTTATATCCTGCCTTTGTCTAGAATGGTTGATCTTGTGTATTTCTTTTTGGTGCATTCTGCAGGGCTCTCTTTCCGGACCACAGAAGAGAGTTTACTAAATGCATTCCAAAGTTTCGGACGGCTTTTAGAAGGTCTAACCAGTGAATGTTTATGTGTTGCCTTTGTTACATGAACCATATTGTTAGGTGATTCTTCTTGAAAACAAGGGTGGATATGAGCCGAATTGACTCAAGCTTGAATCCATTTTTGACTTGAATGAATTGAATTCAAATTGGAGTTCTAATTCAATTCGAATTCAATTTGTTTATTTCTACGGCAATATTTGTTCATTCTATCAAAAACTTTTTAACAAAGTTGTGTGCCAATTCGAACAAACTTAAACTCAAGATGGGCATTAAGAATTTGAGTTAACCTTTATTCATGCTTGGTTCAGCTTGAATCCATCCTATTTATTATTATTCAATCACATGACGATGCATTTATCATTAATAGACAAATTATTATTCATCATTAGCACATATTTAGTTTTATTTAAATTTTATATAAGCTTATGAAAGAGACAAATCTCTTACAGTCAATCTGGTGATGGATAAAATTGCAAATAGACCAAGAGGCTTTGCTTTTCTCCGCTATGCAACGGAGGAGGAATCACAGAAAGCTATCGAGGGAATGCATGGCAAGGTATATACCCGATATTTCATTTCGGAATTTTATTTATTCAAGACTCTTGGAACCTTTTTGCCCCTGGTTCACGTGCACTTTGCAATTGCTAAAACCTTGCCAGTACACATGATAGGTGTGTGTCATCACATTAAATTAGGTTTTGATTAGATTTTATATTTAATGATTAAGTAGATAAAATATTTTTAACTAGTATTTTAATCTAAGATCAGTTTCAGGCAGGCAATTTCCTGCAAAATATTTGATCTTCAACAAATCCAATATAGCAGAAGCACTTTTTCAAACTCATTAAAATTTTGAAATTTGGTATTTTCATATCTTTCCTGCTTTCAATGTCTATAATCTGTCTCTTAATGAACAAATATCCGATGATTAAGGGGCACAGCTGTTTGCTTTTCAGTTTTTGGATGGCAGGGTGATATTTGTTGAAATTGCAAAGCCCAGATCAGAGCTTCGCCGGGGCGTGGCAAAACAAAACTCGAGACAGTTCTGAACTAAGTAAGCCACTAGCGGCATGACACATCATCACGGCGCCTCAAAACACAAACAAGGTGGATTCTGATCAGTGTAGAGCAAATCCAGTGCAGAATCTCTACATTGAAGATGAATGTTTATTTGTCTGTAAATGTCTCATAATTTATGTCGTAAATCAACCAGAGGATTTAATTTTTCAGTTTAATGTTAAAGTTCGCACTTGTCAGACTCCAACACTAAATTAAATTATTAGTTTTTGCGTTATATAATAATCATTTGATGATTTTACCATTCATCAGTTAATAATCCTTAATTGTTATGCAGGAATTATTCAGAATTTTTGTATCACAACAAGGAATCAATATGTTTCTTAAGAAAAAACAATACAACAAAATAAGATCCAATTACGAATCTCAGCAGGATAACGGTATGGGACAAAGAAAGAACAATTTTCAATTGAGATGAAGTCACAATTACCTGACTTCGAAAAAATTATGACCGATCAAGAAGAATCATCTTCAAACAAACAGATACAACTGTTACAGTAACAGATAATTATGGAACAATTCTGCCGCCTAATTTTCAAAAGAAAAGAAAGAAAAGAAAACAGCCAAACTACAGATTCGTGTTCAAATCCTGAAGACGTGATTGACTTCTTTTCATTTTGATCACCAATTTGTCAAGCTATTGACAAATAAAGCTACACAAAATGGTGGCTTAAACCGCTGCTTTTTCTACTTCTTCGGTATCTTTTCTCGGGTTGAAAAAGTTGAAAATATAATTCCGACACCATGAACCTAAAATCCTTGTGAGAGATTACCTAAATCAGCTTGATGCCAGTAGGTTAGGGGATTGCTGTCAAGGACTATGAGCACACTCTAGCTCGTTGTATCTCTCGCTCTTCTGAAACCACAATGGATGATTTCATGTCTTCCTCCGGTAAACATCTTTTATAAGGTAAAAACCCCTTTTTGCGGTTGCTGGTGCTGGCTTCTACCAGAGAACAAGGTTGTCGACATTGAGAATCAACTGCAGCTTCTGAGTTCTTCTCCCTATTTTCCAATTCATCAACTGAACCAGTACTTGATCCAGTACAAGATCTTTCATGCAGCATTTCCTTCTCCGTTAATCTGTCTTTCACAACTGAATCTACCGGTGCTGTTGCTGTATTTTGGTTATCTGGCATGATGTTGAAAAAGGGTAGTCCTGGATACATAATAGGCCAACAAGGCAGAGAAGAATTGGGGCAGCTTTCTGCACTGCTGTTCTCTTTCTGTGGCTCCGTACCAGCAGCTTCAGACTGCAAAGGCTTGCAGTTACAGATGACCATTCCAAGTGATAATCCTGTGTCCAATATCTGAGATCGGAATTTGTTAATTGAATTTGCATTGTCAATGTTCAGAACTTCTTTACTGCTCTCAGTTATGGGTGACTTGCAGCTTTCAGCACCTGTTACCAAAACTGTATTCCCGAAAAGCTTAATACTTGCACAAGGTGGTGCTGATGCTGCGTCTCCTTTAATGCACAGAGACTCCTTAGACTGAGGTTCAATTTTCTGTAATATCAGAAAACAATGGAGAACAAGAGTCAGAATCCTGACAAGAATAATCAATTCTGAGATTTATCTATGTATAAATCAAAATGAAAGTTCAACAGATATATACCACAGAGAAAAAGCTGCCCATATTTGGATAGGCTAAAGACACAGAAACATTCTCTTCTTCAGAAGAAATGCTGGTTGTCACATATTCATTCTCTTTTTCAGCAGTTAACATATTGGCCGACTGCATCTCAGTTGTACAAGAAGTCGGTGAGGAACATCTATTCTGCTGATCCGAGACTGCAGACAGGAGTGTATCAGAAGCAAATGGGGATAAAATCGAGGTGGGAGATTGGTTATCCTTATCCAAAAGCAATTCATTTGCGGGTGGAAACCTCTCTGATCGATTTGAAACAGGTGTTCTTTGGTGCATATCTGTGGATTTACGAGGATAAGGATGCATTGGTTTCCTCTTAGGCCGAGGAGGAGGTATCTCAACTGGCTTAATGGAGCTATCAGCACCATTTGACTCCCGGACCACCTGAAACCAATAAGTGTAAGTCAGTCAATGGAAGAAGTGAGTTACTTGGCCAATACCCAACAACAATCCCTTAAGTACATCTTTTAATTATGCACTCTGAACCATAGATGAGCATAATATTAATGACCGGAACTAAGGAATTAGACCTTTGAGAAAAACTTTTGAGCATGGCTTCGGATTTGGACAGCAGTTTTAGTTCCTACATGTTCTGCATAAAAATAACAGCAACTTCTCAACTGATACAAACACATACAAGCAAAAATCCATTTACATTACAATTAACTTACCTTCAATTTGACGCCAACCCCGCCCATACAATTTTAAAGCTTCAAGAAACCTCTGGTGCTCTTCTTCCGTCCATTTTTCTCTCTGCTTCGTAATGGTGTAAGGTTTCCTCACCTGTTCAAACAGACAAAACTACTCAGACTACAGCCACAAGTTCCTGCATCTAATGAAGAAAGAGTGAAAGAATCAACATATAACCTTCGGGACAGGATCATTCTCGAACGAATACACCTCTTTCAGCCGTACCACACTCTCAGCTTCGGAAGCACACTTCTCAGCCTTCGTATTCGACATTGTCCCTTCAATTCACTCCTATTTCCGAATCCAACGAATTAGATCACAAATTTCCCCGCAGATACAAATCAAAATCCAAAATTTCCACACAATTCGAAACACTACAATTAATATAAAATATATAAACAGAGCAAACTTTTCCTCTCAGTAATAATTAAACCACACTTCTTTCGGAAAAAACAAATAAATCTAAAAATTTTTCCATATATCATTTTTCTCAGCTACACTAGCAGAATCATCTTTTACAAAAATTCGTCGCCAAAAAATAGCTTAACAATAAAGTAAAGGCAACTTCTGTAACTCTATTTCTAGAAATCTAGAAAAAATAAACTACATCATTAATACAAATATATATATATATATATATATATATATATATATATATATATATATATATATATATAAAACATGTATAACATGACAATTTATTCAAAATTTTTATTTAAAAATTAAATAAATGAACTCAAAGAATCAGATCTGTATTTTACCAGCTAAATAGAAAACAAATTCGATCGTAGCCAAAAGGTTCAGAGTTTATGGCTCTGCTTCAGCGAAGAGTGAAAGCAGAGATTTTACAAGAGAAGATGCAACTTCTGTAGCCCTATTTCTATAAATCTGGCAAAAATTTAAACTACATCATTATTTACAAAAATTAATAGAAAAATGAAGCATAGCACGACTAATTATTCGAGAAAGTATTTAAAAAAAAAAAAAAAGAACTCGAAGATGTAGAGCACCAGCTCACCAACAAAACCGAAAACAGATTCGTCCGAAGCCAAAAGCTTCAGAGAAAACGGCTCCACTTCAGCTGCGAGTGGAAGCAGATATTTTACAGAGAGAAGAATCGAAGAGCAGAGCAGCGAAAAAGGAGAGAATAGACACAGATTTTGTGAGAAATGGGCAGAAGGCTTTTGTGGTTGAAAGGACTGTAGTTGTGTGCCACGTAAGAATTAAAAATATTTTAATTTCCATGGAAAATTCGAGAAGGCCGTGGAATCTTGTGGCTAAAAATGCACCAGTAAGTCGCCACGCGGCGGGCTCTTGTGCTGTCTCCCACTCTTAAATTATTTTCCATCCAGATAAGATACGAGAAATCTGACGGATAAATGGGAGGAATTATTATTAGATATTTTCTGTATTATTTTACCTTCACGCGCCCATATTCTGCGTACATTTTTAGTGTACTAAAATATTGTGTGGTTAGGATAAATTATTATAATAATTTTAAGGTCTTTGGTTAGGAGCTGCCTATTTTTATTATTAATATTATTTTATAAAAAAAATATTATAATATTTTATTATTAAATTGATATATTAAATAATATACAAAATTATATGATTTTATTATTATTTTATTTATATTTAATTTAGTTTAAAATATTAAAATATTTAAATAAAATAACATCACAAAATTAAACTTTAGAATGTGTTTATTGTATTTTATAGGATAATTATTTTCAAATGATATTACTTATAATACGATAAACTTGTGCCCTCTTTCCGAAGGATTAAGGGATAGTTACAAAATGATATATATATATATATATATATATTACTTTTTAATAAAACAAATAGCACTTATTTTGAACTTGACTCATTTGATTTGAGTTTAAATTCGAACTCAAATAACTTAAATCGGGTTTTACTCTAATTAGACCCATAACTTAATTATGCAATATAAAGAGTTCAAATGGTCTAACGTTTCACTATATATAGATTTTGTGAAGTCGGAAAATAACTTTGTAAATATAAAATGAATAACATCACCATATTGGACTTCGAAATGTTAAATATTATCGTAATGCTAAAACATACAAAATTACGTTTTTTTTGTTAAATTTCTAAAAATAAAAAATTAAACATTTAACTTGAAATCAAATCTTAATTAAATTGACTCAACCTTAATTCGGTATTTGACCCAAATGAGTCAAACTTAAACTAGAGTAAATTTAACTTAAATTTGAATTAAATTTGCTAGAATGTTTTTTATTTCAGATCTTTTCTCAAAAACATTTTATTTTTCATTATTTTCATGCCACTTTTTTTCTATAAATTTTGACAGGTTTTTTTTTGGCAAACCTTATTATCAATTTAAGTTTAAGAAATAGAAAAATATAAAATGCAAGGGCGTGACAAAGACGGCTGGACAAGTGAAAGTAGCGGTGTCCTGGTGTGTGAGTGTGATGAGGCGAGCTGGTCCCCACGAGATTTGCATTACGCTTTTTGCCACCTCGGCTTCCCCTACCGTAAAAGCCACGCGTAATTCGACGGTATCCTTATCTTTTCTATTTTTATAATAATATTATAATTTTCAATCCCAAGTCGAGTCGTCGAAGAAAAAATGTTATTTATTTTATATAAGTGTTATGATAATCTCTTTAATCTTGCCTCGAAAATTCTGATCCCTTGCTTTCCAGTCTACAGCAACACGATATGTATTACCACCCCTAGACAAATGTATAGACCACATACCAGTGCTTACAATTGAATCGAACAGAATATTAATATACTCAAACTTAGTTTAGTTAGAGTTATGCAAAACTTAAGTTCGATCAACTTGAGAGCTATAAGTTTGAGTAGAGTATTATTATACTCGAGCTTGATTAGATTAAGTTTAAATTTGAATTTGTAAATTATAGGCTCGAGTTAAAGATAAAAATTATTAACTTAAATTTAACTCAAAAATTATGATTAAATCTCATAATTTATATATTTATTAGTTATTTTTTATATTTAAAATTAAAAAATAAGATTTTAAAGATATAAACATAAAATTTTTAATTTTAGAGGGTTTATTGATAGTATACTAAAAAATCGAACTCACATGTTTATCAAGTTAAATAATAAGTTCGAACCTTGCTCAACGTGATTTGAGGTGGGAGTAGCTCACAGGCAATTGAACTCATTTTGCAAGCCTTATAATGTATTTCAACTAATCAAATGTGTTATTGCTACAGTGTCATCACATCAAAAAAACTAACTCATTAATGATACTTCTTGTACATTTTATTTGACAATTATCTTTCATTTTTTTGTTCATGAAGTTTCTCTTTCTCTAATAGTAATAATTTTTTATGCTATAATTCGAATAAATTAAAATTGATTTTGAGTTTAAATCAACGTTTGTTACATCGAAACTTATCTCATCAACAATTTTTCTTAAATAATTTTTTTCTTCATCTTTTTTTAATACAAATATTGTTGTTTATCAATCAAATAAATCGAATTTAATATTTGAATTTGTATTAACCTTATTTATACTTAATTTAATTCGAATATATCCCTGATAATAAGAATAATCAAATAGAATTATCCAATTGACAACCCTTAAAGATCTCAATATCACCCCCAAAACCCATTCTAACTTCAACAATTGCTAAACAAGTTAAAATCCCTGGTGAAACTTCCATCAATAAATCAATCCTTAATCAAGATCCCGTCATCAGTCATGATGAACGGTCAGGATTGGGTTAGCCAGGGGTACAGTACGGTGCCACAGCTGATCGAAAACCAGAAAGTGGCGTCAAAGTATAGAGCCCACTTATAATGGTGTTGGCCAGTAATGACCCACGAGAAGACAAATATTAAAAGGAAGAAAAATTAAGGGCCACAAAATGTGTAAGGGTGTTTTTGTCAGTTGGATTGAACAGTAATCAAAGGGTTTCTGCCACGTGTCCCTCATTTCAAGTCAAAAATATGAGGTGGATCTTTCTCTTAAGATATTCCTTGTGTGGCTGGCTGGCGTGCGTTTCCCTTCAACGCTACCAAGATGGCTGTCTTATTGTGTGTGTGTCTCTTTCCTCTATGTGTTTATTCATTTGAGATAAATTTTAGAGACCCCTCCAAATTTAATCTGCTATCGCTAACCCCCCTGACGGCTAAGCTCAATCCAATCTAACCTGTGATTGAATTGGAATAGAGCAAAGTTGAGCTTACTGCAAATAAACTTAAGACTTAATGAATTAAGTTGAGCTTCTTAATGAATTTTTTAATAAACTGATTAACATAGGTTATTAACGATCCTTTTTACAGTTGTTTTTAATATATATTAGTTAAAACAATGATGTTTTAATTTATTCAAACTGAATTTTTTCAAGTTTCTGAATTTGACGAGCCAAATGCCCTTCAAACTCAAATTCATAAATATTAAAATCGTGCTTAAGCTTGTTTGAGTCAAACTTATTTCAAATTAATTCAAACTGAGATTAAGCTTAAATAAGTTTGATTTAAATCCAATCCTAATATAACTTATTCTAGTTCGAATAAAATTAGATAAAACGAATCAAGTTTGAACCATAACGAATAATTAAAAAATAAAATAATTTGTGAGTCGAGTTTGAACTTCAACTCGTTAATTTTGAATTGATTTTTTTAGATTTGAGTCAATTTTAAATTAGGTCTTATCTAGATTAAACTCAAATTGAATTTAACGTTACTTCCTAACTAAGGAAGGTATACCAATAACAATCACAAACTTTTATAATCCCTTTTGTTTGTATATTATAAGAAATTTATCCAAATCCTTCACAATATAAATCAATAGTTTATAAGCATCACTAAATTTATAAGTTTTCAACTATATTCTATAATATTATACGTTTTTAATTTGATAATATTGTTCATTAGTTTGATGATATTATTTATTCTATTAGCAACTCTCTAATGATATTATATACCAATTGGGTATTATAAATTTGAATTGAGTTTAACCTAACCTTTGTTCGAATTCAATTGATGTCATGAGGGGACCAAAAATTGCTAAAACAAAAAGTATAGAAGGTATTTGGAAATCAGGGAAAATTTGAAGGGGGTATAAAACTTTGGAATTTGGTGTGGCTTGAAAACCCGTGAACCAGATCACATGTGGGTCAGCGAAAGGCAGCGCTTTTTAGATTCATCCAGATCAGAATTGAATGAGGCAAGCAATTTGAAGCCTCTAGTCTCGTATGGTATGCGACAACGTCTGGCAAACACCTAAATTCTGGTTTCTTGAACCAACTTCACATGTCTTGTTATTTGTTTTTTCACCTAACCAGGCGCCTGATCCAATTTTTTTTTTTTATTTTCTTCTCTTTAAAGGATGTAAGGGGAGTTGGAATAAATTCATACCCTTGTTAAACCATATCTACCTTAAATCATTTTTTTTTTTAAATAATTTAATTTTAAATTCAATTCAAATTAATTTAAACTCAAATATTTGGATTGATTTTGAAGTCACATTATTGGTTTAAACTCAATTTATTTGATCCGAACTTAAAAAAATTATATTGAATATGGTTCTAGATATAATCCCATTTTTAATTTAATTTAGTTCAAAATTCAACTGATAAATAAGATGATTATTAATTCGATTATCATCAGTATTCAGTTTAATATTTATTATAAGTACTCTATATTACATTTTTTTAATTATTTATTTTATAAAAATGAGCTTAACATGTATATTATAAGCTTTATATACACCTTATGTACATATATTTGATCAAATGTTCAAACATGATCATGATGAGTTAATGTATTTATACATAGAATGCTAGATGTATATTTACCAACAGACTTTATTATGTCATAAGTAAACGAGGAACAAACACAAAGATTATGGATTCTTAGAGCAAGTATATATTTTAAATATATTACAAGACATTAATAAAGACAATAAATAATAGTATAAACATTGATAAATTATTATATTGTTAAGTAATTTTGAATATATAATTATGCGTTAATATTTATACAAATTATTTATTGCTACATGTCAAATCCTCTTTACATTTTCAAATCAATATACAAACATTACAAGCGTATATGGGTATTTCATTAAAATGGAAATGGAAATTAACATATTGAGTTAAAATATATAATGTAAGATGGGCAAAATTTTTCAAAAGCGTTTGTAGTCCAACGGTTAGGATAATTGCCTTCCAAGCAATAGACCCGGGTTCGACTCCCGGCAAACGCAGTGTTTTTTGACATTTACCATTACTTTAAGCTAGAGTCTGATACACAAACTTACGTGATTACTAAGAAAGTTGTTCATAAATATGTTAAGGGATCTGTCCCTATACAATAAAACATTTTTCCAACATTTGAACCATATATAATATGCCCTCAAGGGACAGATTCAATTTCTCAGACAAGTTGCCAAAGCGGATAATTAATTTCTCATCCAAATAGATCAATAATATATATATATATATATATATGCCTCTTTTGGGGATTTTCTGGGATGCTGATGGACCCATTAGAACCTCAATTTTTATTGAGGGCTAGAGCGAAGACTAGGTTCGTAATACCCGCACATTCCAAAAGACAACTTTATTAACATCGAATAGAAAGCAATAAATGCTAATTGTGTATGAATCTATAGGTCATTTACACTAGATGATTCAAATAACCATTCTTTGAGTTAAAAACGCCTAATAATGTACCTTTGACTCCATGTCTAAATCATGGTTACAAAAGTCAAATCAAACTGACTAATCAAATCAATCCATTTGAAACTCAATAACCAATCCGGTCTAGGTGAGTCGTACCAGTAGACTGTTTTAAACTGTGATTCAGCTAAATTAACCAGATCAATTATTGCGATTCAAGGTCGCCTTTACATCAACATGATTAACCTTGAGTCACAACATGCTAAGCATGGAGAAAATCATCCGACCACAAGTTTCATTTGTTGTATATAAATATTTTCCTGATCTAATCACCAATCCAACAAGTTGAACCAACAAAAAACACCAAGTTTTTCATCAGGCAACTAAATCAAAATTTTCATTCCAAGAGATGCATCAACTTTATACATCAATCCAACGTTTAACTTTTCTCTACCCCTAAATGATGAAAATAAATTTGGATCTTAAAATGTGTCAAATTATGCCTTCGTGGATTTTTTTTTTTTCTGGGGCCAATCAACATATGCTTTTTAAGCATCTTCCCCAAATCAATAAATATCCCAAGTTACAAACCCCTACAAAATGTCCAAAACTCTAAAGCAAAAACTCCAAGTTTGAAAATTCCCTCACAACCCTAAAAAATAAGGAATCAAACCAAAGCTGTGAACATTCCATCATTACAAATAAAATTTTATGAGTAAATGTAAAGTTATCCAAACATTGACCAAAAAAATTGAAATAAATAACTTTGTAAACCAAAATCTCGCTTTAAAGAATTGAAATCCAAAAATCCAACTGTCCATCCACTGAAAAGTAAGTTTCAATAAAAATCAACAGAACAGTACAGCAAGGTTTTAATATATCCATAACATATTAAAGCAAAACCATTAAAAGCCTAGCAAATCCAAAATTCTTTAATATAAAAAATTCCAGAAAAACAATCATTATAAGAAAACAAAGAACTCCCGAAACATTAATATGAAATAAAATTGACGATTAATCATTCTTCTTCAAGAATTGTGCCCTTTTCACTGACATAGATACCGTCAAGGAATTTCCTAATATCCTTGTTCTTGACATGGCATTTCTGTTCAAAATAAATATTAACAATCAGCAAACTACTAAATTATTATAGCCACAGATAAACCATGAAAGACACGGATAGAGAAGGAGATAACCTGATTAATCAAAGCACAAGACCGGGACACAAGCTCAATGTCATTCCCATCCAATATGAGCTCATCCTTAACCTTTTCAGACCGCTCAATTCTTACACCCTCAAGCATATCCACTTTACGAACCTGTAGTTACAACAAAAGATAACACACATCAATCAAAAGAAACCCTAAAATGCATTACTGCTGAATCCAGACAAAAGTGCATTGAAGCAGAATCAAAGTAAATTGATTTCAATCACTACCCAGTTCAACAAACACATAAATTAGTCACAAGATTATCTCTTAGACATGGAAAATCCATTTGTCGACTTCATAATCAGATTTGTTGATGCCATGAGAAAAACAATATTTTTAACAGTAATAAGTCTAAAAAATATGTTTCGATGCACTAGGCCCATGAAGATTACAGTCCTTACAAAATTCTCGACACAATCATAAGTACAAAAAATGAATGGATGCGAGCATAAAATCCAACATAAAGTAATAACACAACATTTTTCAAATTCCAACTTCTTTAGTAAGCATAAATGCTGCATCATTACTATTTTACTCTAAAAAATAAAAGGCAAATGATCTATCATCCCTATGGTTACAATTCAACTAAGCTGATTTAGTTTATGCAAGACTCAATCTGGATGTGCTCCAGAGTTGCAGGCTGGAGTTTAATTTACATTTATCATTTACCACATATTCATATTCAAAGTTCAAATTTGTGTTGTATGTGGGAATTTTAACAGCTGGGGGGCCAGAAAAAAGTTTAGTGCAGATAAATGTAATAATTTGAGAGTCTAAACTTAAGGGATTTATTGATATTATAATGGACAAAAAACTAGCTCGAGCAATGACCCAGCATCCGTTCTGGCGGCTGGTCGTTTGCAGCCCTAAAACCCCCCTAACTTTCCCATTTCAGCATCGCAAAATTACTCTATTTCAAAAACAAATAAGTAAACGAGATTAATAACCAAAAAAATATATGCTACCTTCTTCTCTCCAAGAAAGTTACGGATCTCAATCGACTTGTTTCCGTTGGTGATGGAAGCGTTAATAGGAAAGTGAGCGTAGACGAATCTCATCTTGTACCGATAACCTTTGGTAACACCGGTAATGAGATTCTCCACGTGGCTGAGAGCGGTACGAATGGCGGCACTGGTCTTGCGGGAGCCAAACCAGGCGTCGATCTTGAGCTTTCGCTTTCCGGTTTCCTCGTCGGTCATGAGGTGGAAGTCGAGGTTGAGGTGCTTGAAGTTGCGGCTGAGCTTGCCTCGGGGACCCTCCACTTCGATGATTTTGGCGTTGACCTTGATCTTCACGCCGTCAGGAATATCCATTGTCTCTGAAGAAAGAATCGTCTTCATTTTCTTCCAGCTGCGGGTGCGAAGCGGAACCAGCTAGGGCACAGGGGTCGTTCAGAGACTGAAATGAAAAACCCTAAAGTGTCTTCATATGTATCATTTATATTAAATCACATTTTTCGGCCCCAAGATGCCAAATTATCCCTAATTCTATTACTTTTCAAAATTAACCTATCACCTCCGAAACTAACAAAATAAAAAATAAAAAAACCTTTAAATTTATATTAGATTGAAATCAAATTAAACTCAAACTAGACTTCTTTAAACTCGAATTCGATTCACTTGAGATAAATCAAAATTTAATTTGACTCAGTTTGATTAATTAAATATTTAAAGGCCAAAGGACATTTTCCCACCCATAGTTTGAGGCGGGGACAAATTCCCACCCGCTTAAGTTTAAAAGCCCAAAGTCCCACCCTTCATCCAATTTTCCGTCCAATTTCATTAACCCATTGGATGAAATGACCAAAATGCCCTTATTAATAAAAATATATTAAAAATTATAAAAAAAATTTAAAAAATTTTATAAAATAATAAAAAATTTTTAATTTTAAAAAAGTAAAACCAGCCACCGCCGCCGCGCGGGCGGCGGTGGCCGCAGCGAATGGCACCAGGTGGCCGTTCCGGCCACCTGGTTCCAAGGGAGGCCAGATCTGGCCTCCAGAATCGATGGAGGAGGCCAGATCTGGCCGCCTCGTCTTTTGGAGGAGGCGGCCAGATCTGGCCTCCTCCGCCAGAAACCTTGGCCGGAAACGG